>JASDQU010501504.1:15631-45458 GCA_032191745.1 Picea mariana | reverse complement strand
CCATTTAAGGAGTGAACTGATCTTGTAGATTGCAAATCTAGGAAAATATTTTGTGGTTGGCACTAATGCATGCAAGGAAGGGATCTATGGAGTCCTCTCTTAAACAGATCATTTGGTATGCTATGAATCTTGAAAATTAAAAGAGAATGAAAGGAATTATGCTACACATGAGTTGGAATTAGAAGCCATTGTTTATGCATTAAAAATGTGGAGAAATTACATTATGGTGAGAATATTTGAGCTAAGTATACAAAATTGTGACACAATAGGAGAAGGAAGGATGCATTAGAGCCTATGCCCCCTTAATGACAACTTCCTGAACTCCTAACATAGATTGAATTTTGGAAAACTTCACTTCTATAAGAGACTTTGTGAAAATGTTTGCAACTTGATCTTGTGTAGGACAAAAGAGAACTTCAATAACTTGATCATGAATGAGCTTTCTAATGAAGTGCATGTGTATCTCTATGTGTTTGTTACGTTGATGTTGAACTGGGTCATTGGCAAGCTTGATGGCACTCTTATTGTCACACCAAAGGATGGTCGGATGTTGCGCTAGAATCCAAACTCTGAAAGGATCTCTCGAAGCCAAAAGGCTTCCTGACTTTCATTTACCGTTGCTCGATACTCTGCTTATGTTTCTGTTGAAGAAAGTGAAATATCCTGTTGTTTCTTATAGACCCAAGTGACATTTCATGAAACAAGGCTCAAAACATAACCTGTAGTAGACTTTCGATCATCAGGGTCATCGACCCAATCTAAATCAGTGAAACCAACCAATAAACAAGTCCCCTATGAACTGTAATGTATCCCGAACTGAAATGTACCATGGACATAGTGAAGTATCCTTTTAGATTCTTTCCAATGGATTTCATAAGGTGTTTTCATATAACAAGAAACAAGACCAACAACAAAGGAAAGATCAGGACAGGTATAAGTCAAGTATAAGAGGCTACCAACTAACTAACGGTATAGGGTGGCATCAACTTCGAGAGAAGTACAGGTGCAATTAAGTTTGACTCCAGACTGGAAGTGAGAAGGGGATTGTTTACAATCATCCATGTGAAAGCAACGAAGAAAGTCACAGGTATACTTAGACTAGGAAAGAAAAATTCCTTCATTGGTTTTCAAAACATAGATTGAAAAAAGCATAAGTCTGTCATCTCAAATTTCTTCTTAAGGCTGGTTTTCACATGGTTTAAAAGTTTTGAGTCACTACCAGTAAGGATAAGGTCATCAACATAAAGGACAAGGATTATGAGATGGCTTCCTACTTTCTTGGTATAGGCATTAGGATCATAATGGCATCTAGAGAATCCATTGGCAATAAGAAAGTTTTCCATTTTGGCATACCAAGCTCGAGGAGCTTGCTTGAGACCATAAAGAGATTTATTGAGGCAAAAAACAATGATAGACTCATTTTGGACATAGCCAGGAGGTTGTTCCATGTAGATTTATTCTTACAAATCTCTGTGCAAGAAGGCAGATTTAACATCCATCTGATGGAACTCCCATTTATGTGAGGCAGCAAGGGAAAGAACAAGGTGGATGGAATTCATTTTGGTTACAAGGGAAAAGGTTTCATTATAGTCAATTCCTTCAACTTGGGAAAATCCTTTGGCAACTAATCGAGCCTTGTGTCTTTCAACAGTACCATCTGATGCATACTTAGTTTTATAGACCCATTTGCACCTAACATTTTTAATTCCTTTTGAAAGAGGTACAAGATCCCAAGTATTGTTTTCCATTAAAGAACGATACTCTTAATTCATTTCTATATCCAAATTTGGATGACCTGAAGCTTCTGCAAATGTATCTGGATCATGAGTTTATGAAAATTGAACCAAAAGAGAAGAGGCTCGCTGGAACTGTGAATGTGTTCAACGCTGATACGAAGGATCACCGACAAGATCACCAGTTGCTTCTCGTGTTGAACATACCCATCTAGCAAGCGGTAGAGCTGGTGCTGGTTCAGGTTCAAAGGACTCATCTGGAGGAGGGTGAGAAAGCGGAGGTCGATTTTCATCCTCACTTTCATCATCTAAAGAAGAAACCAGATCAAAAGAAGGCACAAATGTTGAAGATGGCTCGCAGGCCGAAGAAGGCACAACCACCGAATTAGCCTCGCAGGCCAAGAGATTTTCATCAAATTTAACATCTCTTCTAATAATAATTTCATTACAATGTGATTGAAGAAGTCTGTAACCTTTGACATCTTCATAATAACCAACAAATATACACTTCTCACTTTTAGGCTGCAATGCTTTTCTTTTCTCATCAGGAATGTGAGCCCATGCTATACTTCCAAATACACGGAAGTGACTTACATCTGGTTTAATTTTAGTACAAGCTTCTTTCAGTGTTATATTTTTAAGAGCCTATGTGGGAGTGTGATTTACTATGTAATTTTCACAGTTGATGGCTTCCACCCAATACTTTAAATTTAATCCCTTAGATTGGATCATACAATTAGCCATTTCTTTTAATGTGTGGTTCTTTCTCTCAACAACACCATTTTGTTGTGGTGTATATCGAACAATGTGTTGCATTTGGATTCCCTGTGTAGTGCAGTAACCTCTAAAATTATTGTTCACATATTTGCCTCCATTATATGTTCTTAACCTTTGAATTTCATGTCTAGATTGCTTTTCTACAAGGGCCTTGTAGGCCAAAAACTTGTCAAAAAATTATCTCTTAAGTTTTAAGAAGTAAACCCAAGTACGTCTGGAAAAGTCATCAATGAAAGTAAAGAAACACTTGCACCCATAAAAAGAAGGAGACGAAAGTGGACCACACAAATCACTGTGAACAAGCCACAAAGGACTCGAGGCATGCCAAGAGGCACGTTTGTCAAAATTGTTCCAATGATGTTTGTTGAGAACACAACCAACAAAAACACCATCTCTGCATGAAACAAGAGGAATATCATTCACCATCCGTTGATTACATAGTTACTGAAATGAGCGATAGTTTAGATGACCAAACCACTCATGCCATAGTTTTCTCAAGTCATCACTATGAACAACAAAAACTGATGAAAAAAATGATGACCCAAAGTTGTCAAATTTGTACAATGTGGTAATATCATCAGCAATTCCAGTTGCAAGAACATGCTTAGGATATTTTAGATCCTTGATTACAACTTGGTGAGATGAAAACTCTATGGTTTTACCTTCAATCGAATGAGTGATTTGATATACTAATAGAAGGTTACAAAAAATACTTGGAACACATAATACATCATTGAAATTACCATTTTCTACTTGAACTATTTGAGATCCTTCAACACTAAGAGATCTATCATCACAAACAAATATTTTCTTGGTGTGACATTCATTTAGAGTAGAAAATATGGCTCTATACTTAGCCATATGATAAGATGCTCTAGAATCAATAAGCCACTCATCAAAAGTAGAAGTACAAGTAGAGGCTGTATTGAAAGAGAAACCAGAAGCAGAAAGTGCATGTTCATGAGAAGAAGAAGAAGTAGAATCAATACTGATGTTTTGCTTCTTCATCGTTGCTTCTAAAGATGCCATCTTCTTGAAACATTTGGACTCATCATGACCATATTTATCATAAAAGTTGCAATGTCTGTTAGTATTCTTAATTTTATATTTTTCTCCTTTGTGACCATTAGGAGGTGAAGCCGTCTGAGCGGGTTTGGTACCCTTATGTTGTTTGTTGTTGTAGCAAGGATGTTGCTTCTTGGGATTCTTGGGTTTATCTTTCTACTGGGAAACTAAGGCTTTGTTGGACGTACCTGCAGTGTTGATCACTCCAAGTTGTATAAGATTATCTTCCTTTCTAATCAAAGAAACACAAAAGGAATCAAGAGTGGGTTTTTCATGAGCTTGTCCTATTTCCTCTCTCATGGCATAAAAGGTAGATACAAACACAGAATATGCACTACCTATCTTAGAAAGTATAAGATAGATGCAATTCTCTTCCTCCATTTTTATCTTACATTCTTCACATACAATTCTGAGTGTTTTAAGCCTAGATAGATAGTCTCCAAGGTAAGAAAAATCACTTGGACTCAAGGTCAGTACTTAATTTTCTAATTGTTGTGCTCGAATAATATTGAGTTTACCAAACACAGATTCAATTTTTTGCCAAGCTGCTTCGGGGTCATCAATTTCTTGAAGGTGGTACCTTAAATCAAGAGAGATGAACATTCCGATTAGTCCACATGCTTCATCACTTCTATTAGCCCATTTGGGTTTCTTATCATCATCAGTGGGTTCTTTTTCCTTTCCCAAGGTAATCTGGTACAAGCCTTTACTTCTTAATAAATCTTCCATATGAGATTTCCATTGGAAGTAGTTGGTGCTGGTAAGAAAAACATTGCTTGTAGAAGCCATATTAAATATGCAAGTAATATGGATTTAAAAATTGAAACTAATGATCTAGATGGAAAGAGCTTGAAAAGTTACACGCGGTTTTCAAAAAGGCATAAACAGTAACCAAATGACCACGTAATAGTGTAATTTTCTTTATGAAGTGACCCACTTTTATAAAGAAACACAAATAAATGAAAAATATTAATCCATACTTCTAAAATAAAAGAGAAAATTTGCATGCAAAATAAATAATTGTAAAATAAAATATTAAAGCTACTTATATGAGTCACTTTTATACTTGAAGTGAAATACACTTTACAATTTTAGCATGAACTTAAAAAAAAAAAAAGGTAATAGAAGAGAGACTTGAACTCAAGACCTCTTACTTAATAAGGAAACCTTTAACCAAATGATCTAGAAAAACATATTGTAATGTTCAGAAGGAGGATTGGGGTTTTTATTGTTGTTGAAGATGACCTTGGAGAGCGTGCTAAAAAAAACTCTTTTCACACAAGAAAAAAGATTTCGCTTCTCGATGACAACAAGGGTTACATCTCGGTTAGCTTACCCGAAAGATGCATATTTTTCTATCTGTTTCTGATTTTCCGAGATCACACAGGGTACGGGGAAAAGAGAATACGTAGATCTAAAAGAGTAGCATCCTAGAAATAAATAATACAAAACAAAAATACTACTTTGCAAAAATTTAAAAAATGTGTATTCAAGATTTATACCTTCAGATCTGACTATAATGGTTGTATCTTAGGAAAACAAAAACCTTTTTGAGTGAAATGAAAAGTATTCTTGAATTAAACGTGTTATTCGGACAAAATGGAACAATCCTCTTAGCCGAGAAATGTATGGAAATGACAGAAAATGGAGATGAGGAAACTCAGCTTCACGATCTCGATCTACAATAGGAGTGGGTCATCAAACAAGCTTTGATACCATGTTTGACAACACAAGTATTCCAACAGAGGACGAAAACCTTCAGTAACCAATCACATAACCATATCAAAGATCAACACACCGATGTTTTCGCGTGGTAAAACCCCTACGGGGAAACATCCACTACCCCAGCCAACGCGACCACTTGGAGCAGTTTATTAATGCAAAAGAAAAATATTACATAGAGATTTTACAAGAGAGTTTCTCACAATTGATCATTGGAAAATGACCATCCATTCTCTTTAAATAGAGATCATGGACCAATCGGGTGTTAAGACATAGATCAATGGTCATTAATATCGAGGAGAGTATGAACCGTCAGATCACTCTATGTCGAGAACATATCGTGACCGTCAGATTTCCTAACTACAAAAGAATACTAATGCATACTAAAAAAACACACTAAGAAACACAATTTTACCTAACGACACATTAGACCAAGTTTATCTTAACTAACTCCTAAGTGTCTAAATATCTTAACACTTGATAGGTATATGTTTTGTTTTATTGTGGTAGGATGGATTCTTAGCCAAGTGAATAGAACTTTGACTATCACAAAGTAACTTTACTTTGTCCTGCATCCTTTAGAACTCACTAAACAAACCTTTCAACCAAACTCCCTCTTTGAAAGCATGTGAAGCAACTACATATTTTTCTTCTGTAGTAGATAAAGGAACAATGTTCTGTAGCTTTGACATCCAACTAATAGCTCCACCTATAAGAGTAAATACATACCCTGAAGTCAAACTTCTCTTGTCCAAATCACCTACAAAATCAAAATCCACATATCCACAAACTATTTCACGACCACTGTCATAGGTGATACAATAATCGCTTCTGCCCCTCAGATATTGAAGCACCCATTTCACTTCTTCGTAGTGCTCTTTACTGGATTTGACATACACCTACTGAAAACCCCAACTTCATGTGAAATGTCTAGCCTTGTACTGACCATCACATACATTAGACTTCCTACTTCATTAGCATATGGTATTCAAGACATATATTCCTTTTCTTCTTTTGTACTAGGACATAAAATTGAAGAAAACTGAAAATCAGAAGCCAAAGGGACTGAAATTGGTTTCACATCGTTCATACCAAGCCTCAAAAGTATCCTCTGAACATACTTTTGTTGTGACAGCCAAATCTTACCATTCCTCCTGTCTCTGAATATCTCCATGCCCAAAATCTGCCTTGCTTCTCCTAGATCTTTCATATCAAACGTCCTAGCCATCTGAGCCTTTAACCTGTTGATCTTAGTTATGATTTTTCTTGCTAAAAGCATATCATCAACATACAATACTAAGATAATGAATATTCCATTATTCAATTTCTTAAAAGAGACACAATGATCATAATCACTCCTTGTATAATTTTGTCTCACCATAAAAGAGTCAAATTTATTGTACCATTGTCTAGGAAATTGCCTTAGACCATACAATGATTTCTTGAGCCTGCAAACAAATTTCTTGTTGTGATTCTAAATGAACCCTTCAGGTTGTTCCATGTAAATTTCCTTATCCAAATCTCCATGTAAGAAAGAAGTCTTAACATATAGTTGCTCCAACTCCAAATCAAGCAATGGAACTAATGCTAACACAATTCGAATTGAAACAAACTTAACAACTGGTGAAAAAATCTCATGAAATTCAATACCTTCTTTCTGAGAATATCCTTTCACAACCATCCTTGCTTTGTACCTTTCCACTTTATCATCAACACACTTCTTCAACTTGTAGACCCACTTGCAACCTACAATTTTTCTGTCTCTTAGAATTTCTACCAAGTCCCATGTGGCGTTCCTCTGTAATGCCTTCATTTCATGCTTCATTGCTTCTTTCCATTTATCACTATTAGAACCCTTCACAGCTTCCTGATAGCACGAAGGTTCATCATCATTAGTACTTAAAGTAACTGATGAAACAAAATCATCATACCTTCTTGGAGGATTTCTGACCCACGTAGACCTCCTTAGGGAAGTATGTGGCTCATCCGCATTCTGTTGACTTTTATCATAATCATGTCTTCCTCTATAGGAAACTCTTCATGAACATATTCCAAAACTTTTTCATGTTTTCTTTCACCTTTATTTGAACTAGATTCAAACTAAATCTGTTGATACTTAGGTACTTATTCATGTTTCATTTGAACATCTACAACTCATTTGATGAGAGATAATTCATCAAATATTACATCTCTTCTAATGGTGATCTTGTGGGAAGTAGGATCCCACAACTTGTACCCCTTTAATACCATCACCATTTCCAACAAAGATAAGACTTTTTTTTTTTGGATCTAATTTAGAATGCTGATGTTTTGGAATTAGATTATAGGCTTCACAACCAAACCAATTAAGATTAGAATAATTACAAGGATGACTTGTCCATACCTCTTCTGGAATTTTGAACTCTATTGTTGTTGATGGTGATAGATTCACTAGATAACAATTTGTATTCATTGCTTTTGCCCACATTTCCTGCTGCAAGTTGGCATTACTAAGCATACTCCTTGCTCTCTCTAGAAGATTCATGTTCATGCATTAAACAACTCCATTTTGCTGAGGAGTATAGGAAGTGGTTTTATGCCTATCGATCCAAAACTCCTTGCAATAGTTCTCAAATTCCATTGTCGTAAATTCACCACCATTATCCGTTCTTAAACATTTAATGGACCTACCAGTGCTCTTTTCCACTAAAGCTCTAAACTGCTTGAAAACTGTAAATACATCAACTTTACTCTTTAACATATAGATCCACACCTTCCTAGAGAAATCGTCTATAAAAGTAACAAAATATGATGATCCTCCATACGAAACAGTGGGGGCTGGACCCCAAACATCAGAATGAATATAATCAAGGATCCCTTTACTGGCGTGTCTTCCAGTTTTAAATATCTACCTATTATGTTTTCCATAAATACAGTGCTTGCAGAAATTGAACTTTGAATACTTTAGACTAGGAAGTAACTTGCGATCAGATAATACCTTTAATCCTTGTTCAGTCATATGACCCAACCGTTGATGCCACAATCGAACATAATCACTATTGTTCTCATATACCGTTGTCACATGATCTGAGTCAGTTCTTCCTTCTAACAGAAATAAGTTACCCACCTTCTTCAATTTCATAACTAGTAGGATTCCATTGTAGACCTTCATAACTCCACCTTGAAAAATACTCTTATATCCTCCAATATCTAAGACTCCCAAAGAAATTAGGTTCTGCCTAAGCTCAGGTACATGTATCACATTAGTTAGTATTTTAACATTTCCATCAATGATCTTAATTCGAATGCTACCAATTTCCACAACTTTACAAGAGATATCATTTCCCATGTAAACTATTCTATCATCTATAGACTGGTAAGTAATAAACTAGCCTCCACAAAGACACATGTGATTTGAAGCACCAAAATATAATAACCATTGCTGATCATGACATGAACCAATACTAATTGATAGAACTTCATCACTCATACCTGAACCTGTTGTTGAACCTGTTTCAGTTGCATTTGCTTCCTTTGTCTCTTTTCGAGAGTCTTCTTTGGAGGCTTGTTGTCTCTTCCAACTATAATGTACCCAAAATTTGCCCATAAAAAAATAAAATTAATTAGGGTCATTAGAGTTTTTCATTCATCTTCAATACCTTTCAGGGATTCCTTAACTATACTACAAAATAATTCTATTACTTCTTTTGTCTTCCACAATTTACACTTACCATTTCGTTAACATAGGTGCAAGTTAAAAATACAAGAATATCTCAATCCTATTCTCCAAAAGAGGGTGAAAGGGTAGCTTAATAACTAAACCCTTATATTCACCTTGGTAATTCCATTCTATTCGCACAAAAATAGCATAGGGCATACTATGGGATTACATAATACATGTAACGACCCCTAGGATCAATGTATTGTTCAATCCATAGGTCGTATGTGCAATGTCTCTTTTATACATAGTTATTTCATATGTAGTAATTTCTAATATGGTGCTAGTACATATAAGCATTAATGCTCTAAATGGTTGTGACTATATGGTAGGTACAGGCGGTTTCGTTTCTTGTTGTTAAATGCTCCCATGATAACCAACGTTGGCACAAGTGCTAATGAATCCGATAGGTAAGAGTAACCCATAACTAGACGCGCAGGAAAAACTAACTGTAACCATAAATGGACTGTCATCACACTCACCATAACTATTGATAAGAGATCTACAGAGGTAAGAATGTCATGACTTAAATAAACCCTTCCTGCGACATTTATGGTGTCATGTAGCATACTCATTTGGGCCATCGCTCGACCACCGTGCCCATTATGTCTCTACCACCTCGGTCTATTCATATGGCCTAGGTACAACTCGTAACTATCACCATTAATATGCTCGGAGGAGGGTTTTCTAAGGCTATTGTTTCATTCTTCTCCCTTGGCTCTGTGTATTTTCAAAATGCTGCAACACTAACAATCATGATGTTAAACTCGGTGGCATGGACATAATCTTGGAGATGGGCTCGATTTGGGTGGGATGGAACTAGGAGTCACTCACTAGTCGGATACCACTATATACGAGGTAAGTAACTTCTCAGTTGTTTTATCTGGACTCTCTTTGTTTCAAAAAAATCATCATGCGCACCAGTAAACCTCTAATTCCTTTGAGTTCTACTGGTCCTAATTTTCGTGTTCTGAGATATCATTTTAAAGGTTAGTATTATACTTGACAATGATTATGGTTTTATCATGGCTCCACTTTTAATCTTTGTATCAGTTTTCTAAACCCTTATACCTTGCGAAAAACATTTTCTTTGTGAAAAATCCCGTAATAGGTTCTGAACTGTAATAATGTTGAAGCAAGCGAGAATGTCCACACAGTGGAGGAGATAGTTCGGTCATATATAATGTCAGGTTTAGTGAACCTTTGGTTTCTCGTTCTATGTTATAGTGTTTATAAAACCTGATATAGATGTGAATTCGTTGCCTGAGTTTTTCAAAGGTATCGTTGCTTTGGCATAACTCTTTGTTTGTTCCGTTATTTGGATGTGTGCATCATGGTTTTCTTGGATTTTTACATCCTATATAGGAGCTGGGTTTTATTCTATGTGAAAATCATTTTCCCTATGCGGTGTAAGTTTATGATTTGGTTCCTTTGAGTTTTAAATTAACAGTTATGAAGAGTATATATAACTCTTGTGCCTATGTTTAACTCTTCTGAATTAAAATCTATTGATTATGATAATATACCACGCATTGCTTGCCGTGATTCAATTTTGTTTTAAAAGAGCACAAAATAAATTTTTAGGATTATCCACTACGTGTATAGGGAGTGCCTTTTGCCTGAAATAATATTTTAGCATCTGGCCTGTAACTTTCTTATTTGTTGTAACATCCCCGACCCTCCAACAAACCATGTAATGCTACCATGCGGAATATACGCTTATATATATAACATGCATTTTAATGAATTAAAACACTTAACACAAAGTAATCACAAAATTATTTCTACCATACACAACCAATGAAACTAACATTAATTCATATACGCAACAGAATACATGATAACATTCAAGCATCATAAAACATGCATAAAATAGATAATTAAGCACAGTAATTATACTTAAATTTTAGCTAGATTAAATACACCAACTGCGTGCAGACCTTCCACGAACCCCCTAGCCTTAGACTGCGTTGCTCATCACTCTTAGCAGTAGGTCACCCCCGAGCTGAGACTAAACTCCATCGAGAAAGGTAATTCTAAGCTTGGCAAGGACAACAAGGAAGTTGCACAAAGAAACATGAAGGATTTTTTATCCCAGGGGCCACTTACACCCACAAAAAACAGAACCTCATTCCCCACACATGTGCTCCACCCTAGAAGGATACACCTTCACTAATACAAGTCCATCGGCTAGTACACCTCCCTTACCTTGGGCTTTAGAAATAGGCTGGACCAGAAGTCTCAGAGTACTGTGGCTGCTACGCGACTCCCTTTCAAGAGAACTCACTTCCCAAAAAACTCTCTCACCTGGGAGAGCTACTCACAGGTATGATAACCAATATTTTCAACTAGTCTTCGACTCTTCTACAGTTGAGTACATATGACAGTAACAACAACAACAATAGGGAAAAATGAGTATGGACAACCAATAAGACAACAGTCAAACACTAGGACATATCAAGGCTCAGTAAGAAACAACCGATGGTAGCAAGCCACCCTCAGTCTAGGAACTACATGGCCGCAATAGACAACAGTTGTGAGACAACCTAGCTCTCCACAGAAGCCAACAACTCAAAATGGTTCAGGTACAAAATCAGCTATTTGGGTGTAGATAGACTAGGTTCACAGAATCACATAGGTTAGCTTTTCGTTCTCCTTTTCAGAGATGCGTGGTTATCCGAGATTTACCACCTAGGTCTCGGGTTCATATGGAGTATGGGAGAAAGGCCTCACGAAATCACATGGAGGATGGTCAAATGACCAACAAACTACCAACAGGATTGACTCACAGGTTACTGGTTCCAGAGATCTATGATGGATGCCCTGGTTAACAGTTAGACAGTGGGTCGAGAATAGCAAGCCCCCCCAACAACACAGCTAGTGCTTTATCTTTTAATTTCATGAGGCCATGTCGAAACTTGTCTTCATGGAGTTGCATGCGCTCCATTTATCCTACATCCCTAGCCACCAGGAACTTAGGATAACAAAACATAATATATCCACCTTAGTTTTTAAGAAATAATATTAAAATATTATTCCTCTAGAGGTGAGTCCCCTGGCTTATCCCCTAGGCCCAAATACTTAGCCCCCCTTCCTTACCCAACCTAGTGGAGCTTAGTCCCCCATAACTCTTTTTTGTGGTTAGTCTACACGTAGAAGTGTTTATATTTTATTAATGATCTGCATAATTAAATTTACAAACAAAATATCAGGCTCCGGGCATAGTCATCACATAAGCCTCCTAGCTTATTATAACTTGGCTCACCATCCTAAAAAACATGTTTACAATTAATATTTACAACTGGGGCTCTACCAGGGGATATTACAATCCCCTCCCCTTATTTTTGGACTGTCCTTAGTGCAACTTGTTTATACATATATAATTCAAAAATTCTTCAAAAATCTCCAAGCTTTAGCTATTGGAAGCCCATTATCCATCTTTACTTTCAAGCACCAATTCTGGTATCCATGCTACAACTGAAACTCAATTTCTCTATTCCCTAGATTTTCTTCAGGAAAGCATTCAACTCATTGTTCCTTGTAACATGCTTCAATTAAACCTCATTGAAAGCATTGAATGGTTGTATATCCATGATGTTCCATCCATTGATAAAATATCAACAGTGTTATGACTCCACAGAGTTAAACACTCTTACCGTACCCCTATTCATTCGGAAGAAACATTAGAACATACATACAATTCTAATAAAATTATAACTTGTATAAAAATTACGAGATACATAGCATACACTGAATAGAGAATTGATACTTATATTTTGATTAAGAAGACTTCCATATCAACATGGTCTAGGCCAAGCTACCAAACCCCAACAACATTCCAACCCATAGTCTCTCTTCCCCACATGCCTATCCCACCCTAGGAGTGTACACCTTCAATTTCACACAGTTCGTCGACTGTTACACCTCCCTTTCCTTGGGCTTCAACAACAGGCCAGACTGTAAGTCTCAGAGCATCGTGGTTCGAAGAGTTCCAGCTGCCCTCAGAGGTATCCAATCAACATCTTGTTGAGCTGCTTTTTGTAATCAACATTCTAACTTTAATCAACATCATCTCATCTTCATCACCCACATGCAGTTATCATGAGAAAACATAAAATAATTCAATTAGGAACTCCAATTAGTTCAAAAGAGAATTCAATTTTTTTTTTTTCCCAAAACAGGAATTCCATTTCATAATTCTTCTTAGTTGTTGCCAAATTATGAATGCAACCATCCTTGTGGTTTTCCACAGGCACCAAACTGCATACCATTTTTCCTGTAATGCTTCCTCTTGCATACATCCAACAAATTGTTAGTATTTTTTGTACATCATAATTCAACATGTACAACACCTTATGCAATGATCTTAGAATTGCCTGCACCTAGAAATTCAATCACAATTACCAAACAATTTAACCAAATAGAATGACTCATCATTCTATGTTCATAATTAATAGCAGAAAGTTTATTATTTCAATTTTCTGAATATAAAATTTTCTATAGTCTCTATTCCTGTGACTACCTGACTTTCAACTTTCCCATTGCAATGTTTAACAGTTCCTGAAATGTTCTCAACTTCATGAGTTAGGAACATTTTAGCCATTAGTATAATTATTTCCATGCCAAAACAATATATGCAAGTACTTACAAAACACATTCAGCAAAGTGCATTTAAGTATACAATTCCATCATGTATGAGTGCAACTCTGCCCCTATTAGACATGAGTACAAATCTCAATGCCTATTTATTCAGTGCACCCTTGTATTGATTTACATAATGCTCTTTATCTCAGTCATGTATCTCACCATCCATGAGTTGGAATTCTGGCCAATGTGTTGACACATTCTCCACAGACTTCCTATTGTCTTCCCAATTAATTGGATGCCTTCCTTTTCGACCCGAACACTACACCAAGAATATAATTCTGTAGTGTACATTAGTGTTAGCGAAAAGGTTGTAGTCCAAGTTTTATTTAAAGGTAGGAAGCTTTTAGTACCCGTGTGGCTCATAACATTTCCATATCCATACCTTGCCATATCCAACCATGTCCTGGTCTCATACATGACTATATTACTGGCATTCATTCTTATAAGAATTTCTTATCTTTTAATTTTCTTTGAGTATCACCCTGTAACAAAATTAACATGACATTCTACTATGTCAGTGTGTGCATTCAGAAGTTAAAAAGATTTGAATTAATACAGGCCTCCATCTTTTACCACTTCTAGTGGTATGCATTCAATAATATAATCATGTGATTTTATATAATGACTCTCGCTGAGGAAATTCTTACCTAAATTTCCTTTAAGAAATTATGCAAAAAGAGTAATAAAACTCATACCTGCACGACTGCCATTAATAAATTTTATACTACCTGAAAGTCTGATGGAAGTAGAATCTTTCATGCTTATTTTGTCAAACTTATGACCAACACTTCATCTCTTTGTTGCTTCCTTCCTTATGCAACAACATCACCAAGAAAACTTGCAACATGCAAGCATTCTTTCCTCTTGATGAACCAACAAGCCGTAACATACTTGCTACCACAAAAATTGTGGCAACTTCTTTCTTCATATAAAAGTTTTTCTTGTTGATCCCATAAGTATTCAATTCTTCCCTGATTCCTAAATCTCCTTGTGCTCTCACTGTGATCATTGTGCATGAATATTCCTACCCAGAGCACTTTCGACGCAGTGCCCCAACCTCAGTGAGGTCTGTTGACCTCCCAGTCAAAGGATCTTTCAATATTTTGAGTCGAATTGATTCTTCGGGCTCGTGATTGAACCCAAAACAATTAAACACAGGTCCCGTTTCCTTTTGTGTGTAGGTCCTGACAGACCCACGGGCTATTCCTGCGCACTTCCAAAAATCCAAGTTTAGAGTGATAGCCCCTTTTTCATTATCCCTTTCCTTCATAAGACCGTGGGATATGTAACAATCCTCCTAGTTAAGGACAACTACTCTGACAACAGGTGGAATTTTTTTTTGATTAAAAGTGTGTGCGCGCGTGTAGGAGGGGAAACCGACACACTGGACTCCACGTCACCACTTGAAAACCAACAAGACACAACCACGATGTTTAGCACAAAAAGACTGAAGGCTCACAAGGAGTAACTGCAACAAGATATGACCATAGGCATGAGGCGCACAACACAAACATTAAGACGTACTGGGGTTGCACAGTTAGAACACAGAGGGAAGAGTCCATGGTGTTAGAGTTACTATTTCTGCACAAGAAAGCAGGGTGTTGAGTCTTATGTCTTCTCGAAAGAAGATTAGATAGGCTCCTGGCCGACTGCTCAGGCAGAAACTGGTAAGCCCCTCAGGTGTGTCGCAAGAGTGGAAACCCTGCCTTTAAAGGGCCCGAGACTCTTGATACGGCATTGGATTCTTGACGCAGGGAAACACACAGAAATAAACACTAAGGCTACCGATGGTGTCTACCTCCCTCCCGACACAAGTAGACCACACAATGCAATACCACTAGGTACTATAAAATCAGGGACAACCATGACCTCTACGGAAGACGCAAGTCAGGAGGACATAAATATCGACCAACCCCTATTGAGACCCGAAGACATCCATCAAGATCAAATGCTCCATAAACTATCATTAACCGACGAAGACCTTATCATAAGGTAAAAACCAATAATCTCAACCCCCCATTATTTAGTTATAAGGTCGATTTGCACTAGTTCAGGGACAAGCAATAATCGTAATCGCATTGCAATTTAGACCATATCATTAACATTTCAAATTAAACGAATAATAACGTTGCAAATTAAACATCGTCCCAAACATTTCAATTAATCCAAATTGAAATTGCGATTCTACCGTCATCATTAACATTGCAAATTAGAAAAAATACTATTATGACAATGTAAACAAGTATTACCATTGCAATTAAGTAAATATTAATATGACGGTTCAAGGTTCATCCCTAGCATTTCAATTTAACAATATTAACATTAAATAAATGAGTTAACATAGCAGTTTAAGCATCATCATTATATTGCAAAATTAAACAATATCAACATTAAACTAATCAAAGTTAACATGGTAGCTTAGGCACCATCATTACATTGCATTCAACAATAATAACATTAATTTAAACAAGGTCAATCATGGCAGCTTTAGCATCATCACTATATTGCCTTTTTAAACAATAATAACATTAATTTAAACAAGGTTAACATGGCTTCTTAAGCATCATTATTATATTGCATTTTAAACATTCATAACATTGAACTAAACAAGGTTAATCATGGCATCTTAGGCATCATCACTATATTGCCTTTTTAAACGATAATAACATTAAGTTAAACAAGGTTAACATGGCTTCTTAAGCATCATTATTATATTGCATTTTAAACATTCATAACATTGAACTAAACAAGGTTAACTTGGCAGTTTACTCATCACCATTACAACCAGGAGGAATTTCTTATGGCAATTCGTTGGGTAACTGGAATCTCCCTATTGCAGTTACACTATATCAGATTCCTTTAATTAAAACCTATTTCTTCGTAAATCGTAAACTTTCATTAAGGAGAACGGTGGTGTGTGCTTATTAATCCTTGTCCGGTAGCAATTTAATATGGTTAGACGCATCCATGGGGTATAAGATTTTCCCAGATCAACGTTTTAAAAGGGTACACGTATTGCACGGTTTCAAATGATACCCAAATCTTGATTTTGGAAACCGACAATACCCTCCCCAAAGGCTGACACCAATCAAATATCTAGCTGACTCCTACATTAAAACTGTAATAGGTTTCAAAGCAGTAAGGGCGTAAACCTAAATCTTACTCCATTTTAGTGGGACAAGGTCCTCCTGCCATTGATTAAAACTTAGAAATCTAGGGTTTCTCAGGACCCTCGGCCAACACGCAAGGCAGAGCCGCATAATATATATCCATAAATTTACTACAACTAATATCTATAACTATGGACTATCTCTATCAAAGTTTTAGACCTGAGTTTAAAGAAAATAAAAATGCTATTGATCCTTAATATTAATAAGTCCTAACGCAAGGAAAGGATGTATTATGATATGCATTGAACCAAATTGTTGAAGTATTTTCAAATCTCCTCGAGATTGGCATTTAGAGACCTAAAATTGATTACCTTTAGCTGAGATATGAAACCATGGCGCAGGTTCGGTGTAAGTTAATTTTCTGAGATATGCAACTGTCAGGACGCATTTAAACTTCCAGGTAAACCTAATCTATAGTCTGAAATATCCAAGGTAACTCCACACTAAACGCCTCCCTGCAGACCCAACCAAACACGCTATGTACACCGAGCCTGAGCTTGCAAATCCTGAAAAGACTACTCTGGAAAGATATAGCTGTAGAACAGGCGCGACTTCTGATGGCAGACATTTTCTTTTAACCCTTGTGTTAAAGATTATTTCCCACATGGTAAGATATGCTATTTCACAACGCAATAGGAAATTCTTAAATTTAAGAGGTGTAAGCATATAAGCGTATATGCACGAGCGTGGGCAGGAGTAACCATGTGTAAATGGGAACAACGTTTAAAACTCTCAGACATTGTCTTAATGTAAACTTCACTTACCAGAAGTCAACATTCTTGGGACGCAGGAGAGTTAAAGTGCCCTGGTACAGCTTAGGGTAAGTGCAGTAGACATGCTTTGTTTCGAGGTAACCTAAACCGAATCCCCTACAAATTCCATCTTCTCATAGGATTCAGTATTATTATTCGATGAATGGGTTATCACTTCTTTCAGGAGGCTTTTGCTTTTGAATTTGTACTTTAAAAGTCTTCTACAGTGGACAGGCTGTCTTCAGTATCAATACTAAGAGACTGCAACGATTGAACAATGTGATCCATAGTGATACGATCTGTAGTCTCAACCCACAAGGAAGAAGAGATCCACAGTAAGAGTGGAGATTCAGAGAAGGCAGGGGATGACACAGAAATTACGAATGGGAAGGAAGGACAACGAACCCAAGATGAACTATTTCATGGAAAATTAAATTGTCTTTCAGAATTTAGGTGATGTTTTCCACATTTGCGTATTGCATCTTTAGAGAAGCGGTTGGTGTAAACTACTTTACTTAGTGATTTAAACTAAATCACTGTTTATTTAGAGAATGCATATCGGATGATTGTTACCATCAAATCTTAGTCAACATTATCGAAACTAAATGACCCAAAAATTTCAAGAAAACTCCTTACCGATATAGCTATCTAGAAAGAAAACATTTCTAATTAGATTGAACAAACGAAACATATTTCAAGCGTTGTGATGACTGCCAAAGAGAAAAGTGGATTGTGGGATATCCCTTACTGGGCAAGTACGCCACTGGGTGTAAAAACGTGCAAGGTGACAGGATAAAGCTCACGGGAAACAAAACGCCCAATATTTTAAAAGGAAAAACCCACTGTAGGAAATGCCCACGTGTGTATAAAATCGCCCCCGGGGTAAAAAGAGGAGTAAACCCAAGGTAAATAGTACATGCCCACTATATGAAAGAAAAGTGCAGGTCACCAGGAGACGCCCCGCAATGGAAATAAATAAAAAAAAATGCAGGTCAAGAAGTGAGAACGCCCCAATAGGTAAAAAGAAACCCGCTGGAAGATTTGCCCACCATAGGAAAGGAGAAACCCTTGCAACTATTCTATCTAATATTTATCACCAACTGAAAGCATTCATCACAGTATAAACACAACCATATAAATTTTTAGACGCAACTAGAGACTATCATTCCATCAAAAATACAAAACATACCTTGGCCTGCTAGCCCGCTTCGGTTGGCGTCCGCGTGCTCCCTGATGCTCCCGCTTGCCGACCACAAGGAACTCACCGGTACCTCCCAGCCAAACTCTAGGGGTACTCTCCTTCCCCCTCAGCCTCCCGAGCCGCAAAGGGGGCACACAAAACCCAGACAATAGCCTAGCTTCTCAGCCTGCCTCCAAGGCTGAGGTACCACTCAAGTCAGCTGAGAATCCCCAACTCCTACCAGAAATCAGTCCAGTCTCTAGTCTGGCAGCATAACAATACCAATCGCTCAAAAAAAAGTCCCTTTTCTTTCCCCCTCCCCCTTTATTTTATCCCCTCAAACCCTAAATCCTCTTTCTTTTAGGTTTCCCCCCCCTTTTTCCCTTTTTTATTTTCTTATGTTTCTTTTTATTTTATTTTATTTTATATATATTTTTTAAAACTCAAAGAGTAAGTGTGCTCATTAATAATTCCCTTTTATTTTTACATGCGTAACTTTTATTAATGGTAGAGGCGGTAGGGATTAATAATTTACGGAAAGAGAATCCATTTATCATTTTCGTTATTCCAAAAATTTAAGATTAAGGAATACATGACAATTCCATTTATCATCCTCTTTTTTTCTAGAAAAGTCTTAGGCTTGGGGCTTAGATTCTGATCTAGGCGACGATTGGTTAGGGGAATTGCTTAAGGTTTTATTCAGGTTCTGATGACTTAGGGATAATTAGGCTGACTCCTTCAACCACATTATTGCAACGTGCCCTTCAGGACACACCACATGTGCCAAGGGTGCCACTCGCCTCTTGAATTTCTTTTGGGCGACGTGCCCTTCAGGATGCACCATGTGCTCCAAGGGTTCCACTCGCCTCTTGAATTTCTTTTGGGCGACGTGCCCTTCAGGATGCACCATGTGCTCCAAGGGTTCCACTCGCCAACTGAACTGATTGGTAGACCTCTATAACCCCTGGATTCAACACTCCTCCAGGTGAGCTTATAGGAGACTAAGGGTTCTAAGGAATAAGGCCCCCGCCTTATTACGCGCCCCTTAGAATCATCGTGAGCGACTATCACAGTCTGCCCTCACGACATCGTGGATCCTCTCGAACTAGGTAATTGTTAACCTACAGTTCGAGCCACGGCAGGAGTGCTAGCAGGCGGTGGCAGGGATGCTGTCCACCCCTCTCCCTCAACCTCTCTACAAATCGTGTGTGGTCCCTTTACTCCATATGTGAGTCTAGTCGGCAAGCTATCGTCAGCCTGCATCATCAACAATCATGTCAGAATGTCACATCACATCATCAAATCAAATGAAGCATCATAGTAAACATATCAACCCAAAGCACACTCCCTGACTCAGTCTGGAGTCCAAGGGGGTTCTACCGATGCCTCTACATCCTCAAGGTCAAAAACCCTGCACACTCCAAAAATAAGAAACTGAGTCAATATCACCTGTCTACATCAAATAGTAACACATCGTATCATCTGTCAATCGCATCATAATCAAGTATAAACGATCTAATATCATAAAAGTCCAGATCAATTGCGAGCAAGTGTCCTCAAATAATAAGTTTTCTCAGTGCGCCAGAGCGGGATGTTACATACACCCCCTCTTGGTCTAAACTTCGTCCCGAATTTTCTTAGTATAATGGCAGAAATAAAAGTATCTCAGTATCATAAGTCTATCTATCAAACAAAAATGGAAACTGCTGATGCATATCATCTGTGTCCTCCCAGGTCACCGAGTGTGGACTATAACTGTCCCACTAGACCTTGACCTGATCTACCGTTCGACGTCGTAACTGTCGAATGCGATGATCTAAGATGTGGACCGGCTCAGCCATGAGCGCTCCCTTGTCCGATACCTGCAAGGAACTCAGGTCAATCACATGTGTAGGATCACTAATATAATGTCTCAAAACAGATACATGAAAAACATCGTGCATACGCCCCAAAGAATCAAGCAAGGCTAGTCGATAGGCCATGGGCCCCTTTCTCTCCACAATCTCGAAAGGTCCCATGAACCTAGGAGAGAGTTTAGCTCCCTTTCCAAACTTGATCGAGATCTTATACGGTTTAACCCGCAAGAAGACTCGATCGTCGACCTCGTAACTACGGTCGACTCGGTGCGCATCGACATAACTCTTCTGTCGGTCCTGTGCTTCTTTAATCCTTTGTCTTATGGTTTGCATCTGCTCTTCCATTTCTTGGATCGCGTCGGGTCCCACCAGGACCCTATCCTCAAGACGATCCCAACTCAAGGGCATCTGACATGGTCGCCCATAAAGAAACTCAAAAGGTGCCATCTTAATGGTGCTCTGGTAACTGTTGTTGTAAGCGAACTCTACTAGAGGCAAGAATTCCTCCCAATGCTTTTGTTGATCCATTACGTACATGCGCAACATGTATTCCAAGGTTTGGTTCATTTGTTCAGTCTGCCCGTCAGTCTCTGGGTGATATGCAATACTAAAATTAAGTTGGGTTCCCAATGCCTCTTGGAAACTCATCCAAAATCGTCCAGTAAACACCAATCCTTGATCGGATATAATCCTTTTAGGCACGCCATGCAGCCTCACAATCTCACTGATGAAAACTCTCGCTATGTCAGGTGCCTGATACATCGTACACACAGAAATAAAGTGAGCACTCTTTGTCAGAGTGTCTACTACTACAAAAATTGAGTCGTGTCTCCTTGCTGTCAGTGGCAATCCAACGATAAAATCCATCGAAATAACTTCCCATTTCAATTCCGGAATGGCATGTGGTTGAAGTAATCCTACCGGGTGTCTATGTTCATCCTTTACCTGCTGACACTCTAGACATCTAGCCACAAAGTTGACTATGTCGGCCTTCATTCCCTTCCAAAAGAATAATGGTTTAAGGTTTGCACTCATCTTCGTAACTCCTGGGTGAGCCATGTAAACGGCTCTATGAGCCTCGCTCAGGATCAGCATCCTCAACTCGTCGTTAGGCGGTACATAAATCCGACCTCTAAACCTCAATAACCCATCGTTATCCAAAGAATATCCCTCATATCATGGTACCGTCATCGTGTTTTGTCCGATAAAATCCTTGACTTCCTTGTACCAATCATCATCACACTGTAAGGTGAGAATCTTCTCACGTAGATTTGTCTGAAGAGGTAACACCGAAAAGATGTGTGGCCTCCGACTCAAGGCATCTGCCACTCGGTTCAATGTTCCCTTTATGTAAGTAATCTCGAAGTCATATTCACTAAGCAATTCCGACCAACGCCATTGTCACGCGTTCAGGTCGCTTTGTGTAAAAATGTGTTGTAGTCCACAATGATCGGTCTTTAATTCAAATTTTCATCCCACAAGGTAGTGTCTCCAAACCTTCAAGGAATATACGATGGCTAATAACTCCAAATCATGCGTCGCGTATTTCTCCTCATGCCTTCTCAGCTTCCTCGAAATGTAAGCGATCACTCGTCCGTCCTACATCAAGACTCCGCCTAAACCTTCCTTGGATGCATCAGTGCATACCAAGAAGTCTGCGTCCATGTCAGGGACCTTTAGTATCGACGCGGTTGTCAACGAATCTTTAAGCCTCCGAAATGCTTCCGCGCATTTCTCTGTCCAAACAAAATTCTTGTTTTTCTTCTGCAATTCCGTAATCGGATTTGCTATCTTCGAAAAACCCTCGAAAAACCGTTGATAGTATCCTGCTAAACCCATAAAACTATGCACTTCTGTGACATTCGTCGGTGCAGGACATTCCATAATAGCCTCAACCTTGGCTGGATCTACGACGATACCTTCGCCGGAGATGACATGCCCTAAGTAATGAATCCTCGATTGGTAAAAAGAGCATTTGGACAACTTCCCATACAATTTGTGTTCTCGTAAACATTGTAGTACCAAGCGCAAGTGCTCGTCATGCTCCTCCGTCGTCCGAGAGTAGATCAAAATATCGTCAATGAATACTTGGACGAACTTTTCCAAGTACTCGTGGAACACCCCGTTCATCAAACTCATGAATACCCTTGGGGCGTTTGTCAGTCCAAAAGGCAAAACAATAAACTCGTAATGTCCAAATCTCATCTTAAAGGCGGTCTTAGGGATGTAATCCTCCTTGATCTGTAACTGGTGATATCCGGATCGTAAATCGATCTTGGAGAACACCATCGCACCCTTCATTTGATCGAATAGATCGTCGATTCTTGGTAAGGGATACTGATTCTTGATCGTAGCCTTGTTCAGTTAACGGTAGTCAATGCAAAGCCTCCATGATCCGTCCTTCTTTCGTATGAAAATAACTGGTGGACCCCATGGTGACACACTAGGACGTATCAGTCCCAGGTCCAACAACTCCTTCAGTTGAATTTTCAACTCTTGCAACTCCGGGGTCGACATATGATAAGGCGTTCTTGCTATCGGTTCGGTTCCCGGTTTCAAGTCTATGGTAAACTCCAGTTCCCTCTCCGGCGGCATCCCAGGCAACTCCTCTGGAAATACGTCCGCAAACTCCTTCACCACCGGAAGGTGTTGTAGGCCTTCCGCTACTCCTTTCTCGTTTAGTGCGAGGATTGCATATAGTTTGCACCCCTTGCGCATACTATTCCGTAACTGTAAGGACGAGACGAACCGCAGGGAAATTCCCTGGTTCCGTCCTACAATCACACGTCTCTGTCCTTCGTCATCAACCAAGCTCAACCATTTCGTCTTACAGTTGAGAATCGCCTCATGCATTTACAACCAATCCATACCGATCACGACGTCATAATATCCTAAGATCATGACGTACAAGTTGACTCTCATGAAAAACTCTCCCAGGTTAAGGGCACAGCCCGTAACCTTTCCTCCAGCTAAACTCATCCTGTTCGACTGCCTTTACCTTAATTATTTTTAGCGCTGCACCAGAAATGAAACTCTCAGTAGCTCCTGGGTCTATCAAAATAATAAGGGTCTGGTCAGCGATAGTACCTGTCGTCTCGAGTACAGTCGACTGGTGCTCTGCCTGGTGGTTATTCACCACTGCATGAATCCGATGGGCCTTGCCCATATCTCCCACGGTAGCAGGTCCGGCTGATCCGGATGTCCTGGCCCTCTCCACAGGATAGTCGCGCTGGTAGTGTGGCTCCCCACACGTCCAACACCCCTTCTTCGGCCCAATAGTCCTGGTACCTGAAGTAGAAGAGGACTGCCCACCGACCTGAAACCCTGGTCTGTTCTGCTGAACATGCCTAAACTATTGCTGCTGCAGGCGACGCTCCTGTTGGTGCTGTGGTCCTCGATAAGGTGTTCGCTGCTGAGGCGGCAGTCATCGAGGTGTAGTGAACGTGGATCCTCTCTAGAAGCCACGATGTCCCGGCGTATGTCTCACTTGTGTCTGATGCCGCGATGCCCTCGATGAACTCTGCCCTGCGGGTCTCGCTGAAGTCCTTGTCTGACCCCCGCTAATAAGCTCCTCCTCTACTATGAGGGCCTTTTGGACAACGTCGTGCAAGGTTTGAGGCATCAAGATCCTAACCTTTGCACGCAGACTTCCATTAAGGTCAAACACCAACCTGTTGACTTTGAGCTTCTCTGTGTTAAGGTGCGGAGCATACGAGAGCAACTCCATAAAACGTGCCTCGTACTCGGGTACCATACGACCTCCCTGTCGTAATGCATTGAACTCATTGAGTTGACGCTCAATGAATTCCTCTGAAATGTACCTCTCTTAGAACCATTCCTCGAACAGTTCCCTTGACACGTCTTCCACGGCCATGTTCAGCTGCGGTAGGAGCGTCTTCCACCATAGAAGAGCACTCCCCTTTAGTTGAAAGACCGCCATGCGGACCTTCATGTTGGAGGTATAATCGCGAAGTGCGAAGCACATCGCCATATTCTCCAACCATGCCCTGGCGGCTGTGCCATCTGGGGCACCAAAGAACTCGGGAAATTTTACCTTCTCGAGTTTACGGTGAATGCTACCTGTGATAGCTGGTGCGTGCGGTGTAACCTTAGGGGGTGTTGGCGCCCTGGCCTCGTCTCTGTCCAAACAGCTGATCAGAGCCTCGGACATGCGCTGAAAGGATCTCATCATCCCAATAACATCACCAACTTCTATCTTCTCCTGTCCGAGAACCTGCTCGCCTCCCTGGGGGTTAGACCCCTCAGGCATGGATGCTACTGGAGGCGTCTCGCCTCCTCCCCTAGCACCCCATCGTCTGCCTCCGTGACGTCCTCTAACCATGTTTACCTGTACGCACAAAATCATCTCGATCAACAACAGTATAATAAAACCAACTCATGTCAATGAAAGCCATAGAGAACCCCAAGTCGCGGGTCAAACCGGCTCTGATACCATATGTAACAACCCTCCTAGTTAAGGACAACTACTCTGACAATAGGTGCAATTTTTTTTTGATTAAAAGTGTGTGCGCGCGTGTAGGAGGGGAAACCGACACATTGGACTCCACGTCACCACTCAACAACCAACAAGATGCAACCACGATGTTTAGCACAAAAAGACTGAAGGCTCACAAGGAGTAACTGCAACAAGATACGACCATAGGCATGAGGCGCACAACACAAACATTAAGACGTACTGGGGTTGCACAGTTAGAACACAGAGGGAAGAGTCCATGGTGTTAGAGTTACTATTTCTGCACAGGAAAGCAGGGCGTTTAGTCTTATGTCTTCTCGAAAGAATATTAGACAGGCTCCTGGCCAACTGCTCAGGCAGAAACTGGTAAGCCCCTCAGGTGTGTCGCAAGAGTGGAAACCCTGCCTTTAAAGGGCCCGAGACTCTTGATACGGCACTGGATTCTTGACGCAGGGAAACACACAGACATACACACTAAGGCTACCGATGGTGTCTACCTCCCTCCTGACACAAGCAGACCACGTAATGCAATACCACTAGGTACTATAAAATCAGGGACAACCATGACCTCTACGGGAGACGCAAGTCAGGAGGATGTAAATATCGACCAACCCCTATTGAGACCCGAAGACATCCATCAAGATCAAATGCTCCATAAACTATCATTAACCGACGAAGACCTTATCATAAGGTAAAAACCAATAATCTTAACCCCCCATTATTTAGTTATAAGGTCGATTTACACTAGTTCAGGGACAAGCAATAATCGTAATCACATTGCAATTTAGACCATATCATTAACATTTCAAATTAAATGAATAATAACCTTGCAAATTAAACATCGTCCTGAACATTTCAATTAATCCAAATTGACATTGCGATTCTACCGTCATCATTAACATTGCAAATTAGAAAAAATACTATTATGACAATGTAAACAAGTATTACCATTGCAATTAAGTAAATATTAATATGGTGGTTCAAGGTTCATCCCTAGCATTTCAATTTAACAATATTAACATTAAATAAACGAGTTAACATAGCAGTTTAAGCATCATCATTATATTGCAAAATTAAACAATATCAACATTAAACTAAACAAAGTTAACATGGTAGCTTAGGCACCATCATTACATTGCATTCAACAATAATAACATTAATTTAAACAAGGTCAATCATGGCAGCTTAAGCATCATCACTATATTGCCTTTTTAAACAATAATAACATTAATTTAAACAAGGTTAACATGGCTTCTTAAGCATCATTATTATATTGCATTTTAAACATTCATAACATTGAACTAAACAAGGTTAATCATGGCAGCTTAGGCATCATCACTATATTGCCTTTTTAAACGATAATAACATTAAGTTAAACAAGGTTAACATGGCTTCTTAAGCATCATTATTATATTGCATTTTAAACATTCATAACATTGAACTAAACAAGGTTAACCTGGCAGTTTACTCATCACCATTACAACCAGGAGGAATTTCTTATGGCAATTCGTTGGGTAACTGGAATCTCCCTATTGCAGTTACACTATATCAGATTCTTTTAATTAAAACCTATTTCTTCGTAAATCGTAAACTTTCATTAAGGAGAACGGTGGTGTGTGCTTATTAATCCTTGTCCGGTATCAATTTAATATGGTTAGACGCATCCATGGGGTATAATATTTTCCCAGCTCAGCGTCTTAAAAGGGTACATGTATTTCACTATCAATATTGCACGGTTTCAAATGATACCCAAATCTTGATTTTGGCAACCGACAATACCCTCCCCAAAGGCTGACACCAATCAAATATCTAGTTGACTCCTACATTAAAACTGTAATAGGTTTCAAAGCAGTAAGGGCGTAAACCTAAATCTTACTCCATTTTCGTGGGACAAGGTCCTCCTGCCATTGATTAAAACTTAGAAATCTAGGGTTTCTCAGGACCCTCGGCGAGCGCATAAGGCAGAGCCGCATAATCTATATCCATAAATTTACTACAACTAATATCTATAACTATGGACTATCTCTATCAAATTTTTAGACCTGAGTTTAAAGAAAAGAAAAATGCTATTGATCCTTAATATTAGTAAGTCATAACGCAAGGAAAGGATGTATTATGATTTGCATTGAACCAAATTGTTGAAGTATTTTCAAATCTCCTCCGGATTGGCGTTTACAGACCTAAAATTGATTATCTTTAGCTGAGATATGGAACTATGGCGCAGGTTCGGTGTAAGTTAATTTTATGAGATATGCAACTGTCAGTACGCATTTAAACTGTCAGGTAAACCTAATCTACAGTCTGAAATATCCAAGGTAACTCCACACTAAATGCCTCCCCGCAGATCCAACCAAACACGCTATGTACACCGAGCCTGAGCTTGCAAATCCTGAAAAGACTACTCTGGAAAGATATAGTTGTAGAACATGCGCGAATTCTGATGGCAGACATTTTCTTTTAACCCTTGCATTAAAGATTATTTCCCACATGGTAAGATATGCTATTTCACAACGCAATAGGAAATTCTTAAATTTAAGAGGTGTAAGGATATAAGCGTATATGCACGAGCGTGGGCAGGAGTAACCATGTGTAAATGGGAACAACGTTTAAAACTCTCAGACATTGTCTTAACGTAAACTTCACTTACAAGAAGTCAACATTCCTGGGATGCAGGAGAGTTTAAGGGCCCTGGTACAGCTTAGGGTAAGTGCAGTAGACATGCTTTGTTTCGAGGTAACATAAACCGAATCCCCTACAAATTCCAGCTTCTCATAGGATTTAGTATTATTATTCGACGAATGGGTTATCGCTTCCTTCAGGAGGCTTTTTCTTTTGAATTTGTACTTTAAAAGTCTTCTACAGTGGACAGGCTGTCTTCAGTATCAACACTAAGAGACTGCAACTATTGAACAACGTGATCCATAGTGATACGATCTATAGTCTCAACCCACAAGGAAGAAGAGATCCACAGTAAGAGTGGAGATTCAGAGAAGGCAGGGGATGACACAGAAATTACAAATGGGAAGGAAGGACAGCGAACCCAAGATGAACTATTTCATGGAAAATTAAATTGTCTTTCAGAATTTAGGTGATGTTTTCCACATTTGCGTATTGCATCTTTAGAGAAGCGGTTGGTGTAAACTACTTTACTTAGTGATTTAAACTGAATCACTGTTTATTTAGAGAATGCATATCAGATGATTGTTACCATCAAATCTTAGTCAACATTATTGAAACTAAATGACCCAAAAATTTCAAGAAAGCTCCATACCGATATAGCTATCTAGAAAGAAAACATTTCTAATTAGATTGAACAAACGGAACATATTTCAGGCGTTGTGATGACTGCCAAAGAAAAAAGTGGATTGTGGTATATCCCTTACTGGGCAAGTACGCCACTAGGTGTAAAAACACGCAAGGTGACAGGATAAAGCTCACAGGAAACAAAACGCCCAATATTTTAAAAGGAAAAACCCACTGTAGGAAATGCCCACGCGTGTATAAAATCGCCCCCGGGGTAAAAAGAGGAGTAAACCCAAGGTAAACACTACACGCCCACTATATGAAAGAAAAGCGCAGGTCACCAGGAGATGCCCCGCAATGGAAATAAATAAAAAAAAACGCAGGTCAAGAAGTGAGAACGCCCCAATAGGCAAAAAGAAACCCGCTGGAAGATTTGCCCACCATAGGAAAGGAGAAACCCTTGCAACTATTTTATCTAATCTTTATCACCAACTGAAAGCATTCATCAAAGTATAAACACAACCATATAAATTTTTAGACGCAACCAGAGACTATCATTCCATCAAAAATACAAAACATACCTTGGCCTGCTCGCCCGCTCCGGTTGGCGTCCGCGTGCTCCCTGATGCTCCCGCTTTCCGACCACAAGGAACTCACCGGTACCTCCCAGCCAAACGCTAGGGGTACTCTCCTTCCCCCTCAGCCCCCCGAGCCGCAAAGGGGCCACACACAACCCATACAATAGCCTAGCTTCTCAGCCCGCCTCCAAGGCTGAGCTACCACTCAAATCAGTTGAGAATCCCCAACTCCTACCAGAAATCAGTCCAGTCTCTAGTCTGGCAGCATAACAATACCAATCGCTCAAAAAAAAGTCCCTTTTCTTTCCCCCTCTCCCTTTCTTTTATCCCCTCAAACCCTAAATCCTCTTTCTTTTAGGTTCCCCCCCCCTTTTTCCCTTTTTTATTTTCTTATGTTTCTTTTTATTTTATTTTATTTTATATATTTTTTTTAAAACTCAAAGAGTAAGTGCGTTCATTAATAATTCCCTTTTATTTTTACATGCGTAACTTTTATTAATGGTAGAGGCGGTAGGGATTAATAATTTACGGAAAGAGAATCCATTTATCATTTTCGTTATTCCAAAAATTTAAGATTAAGGAATACATGACAATTTGTTTATAATATATGTATATATTTTTTCATTTTTTTCTATTTCTAAGCATGCATTCATCATAGTAAATTATCATTATCCATCATTTAAATTCACCATACATATATATATATGATAATGAGAGATTAAGGTGATGGCAAACATGTATATGGGAAAAGTAAATGTATTACATAAAAACAATAATGCGGAATTAAGGGGAGGGATGGTGATTTAGTAATGTGAACTGGACATGTAAAAGGGAGATGGATACTGGAAGATCAAGGTGATGGAGGATAGTTTAATAAAGTAGACATGGATAATGAGAGGATAATGGTCTGAGTGTTTTTTGTTTTTTTTTCGA
>JASDQU010501503.1:46439-78780 GCA_032191745.1 Picea mariana | reverse complement strand
TATTTGCCCAAATATCCTTTAGATTTTATCTTTGGGAAGGATATTGCTATCGATGGTCAATATGACATTGATAGGGCAGAAAAGTTCATTGAACAAATTCAGTCGATACATCAAATGGTGCAAGAGCAGTTGGAAAAGAGTCAAGCCAAGTACAAGACGAGACATGACAAGCATCGTGTTGATAACAGTTTCCAAGTTGGAGATGAATTTTGGCTTTATGTCAGTAAGGGGAGGCTTAAAGGAGAAGGTAAAAAGCTCAAACCAATTCGATATGATCCTTTCAAGATTATCGACAAGATTGTTAACAATGCCTTCTGTTTAGATTTTCCTCCTTATATGAAAATGTATGCAGTTGTTAATGTTGAGAATTTGACATTGTATGAGCCTCCTTTGATTGATGATCAAGGAGATCATGTTCAGATTCCTTCCATAGATGATTTTTCCCCAAAATATCTTACAGAACTGCATGAAGACACCATCCTTGACAGGAGAATGCGAACTTCAAAACGAGGAAATGTGGAGTATCTTTGAGTTGGTTTTAAAGGTACAAATCCAAGAAAAGCGAAGTGGATTGAGGTTGGAAGAGTGAGGGAACTATACCCTCATCTTCAAATAGACTGAAAATAGTCTTTTGGAGGTCCAAAAGCTTTCCAATGGGGAGGTGTGATCAGGGGATCAAATTTTGCTCAAAAATTCAAAGTGCTCGGAATCACTTCAAATCAAATGAGAGCATAGGCCTCGTCGTTACGAACCCAATGCAACTCATTTGGGTTGAAACAGACATCAAGAGCGAGAGATATCATGTTCTGTTCAAAATGATAAACAGGCAAAAAAAGGGGTGCTGACTGTACAGTCCGTACAATCCGTATGGATGCTGACGTTGCAGGCCATACGACACATGGTAGGTAGATATTTGCATAGTTTGCAGGTGACATGGCTTGTTTGTAGTGAATGGAATGGTGACACGTGGCCCAATCAATGGCCACCATGTGTCCCCTGTTTATTGGTTTAAAATTTATTTGGAGTCCACCGGAATCGACCCCGTGACCTCCACCCACATGCAAAGCTTTGGCAAAGACCACCAACCAATGCACCACCATAGTGTTTCTTAACAATATATGGTGTGGATTTTATTTGAATTGAAATTTTGTATGTATGGGTGGGGGGTTAGGCTAGGGCCTAGCCCTAGCCCGTGGTTATGTTGTATTGTAATATGGCCACGGTTTAAACCCTTTGCGTGCACATTTAAAACTAAACCCCGGTCGTATGTTGTGTTGTAATATGACCACAGGCATGGGTATATGTTTTAACATAGCCCTTTTGATATGGCCACGGTCACATGTTTGTTTCCATATGACCATTGATGCACACGCGTGGGTATGCGTTGGTTTGAATTCGGTTCAAACGGTTATGGCCCTTACTTTTAAACATGCAGTCACATGTGTCATATGACCTTGCCCTTGATGGTTAGGGGCTAGGTGCACCCATAACCATCCTACAATTTGCACGATTCACTCGGTTGTGCCTAGTGCCAAGTTTTTATGCTTTAAAATGCATGTGGGCTAGGTTGAGCCAAAGGGGGGTGCGTTTTGTAGATGCAGAGACAACAAGATTGAAGGGGGGCCTTCCAGGAAGCTTATTGTCTTCAATTTTTGGCCAAACGAGGTGCCGGAAAAGCCCAACTAGGGGTTTTTGGATGTTCTGAAGCCATTGGAGTAGTCTATTTGGCATTTTGAGCATTGTAAAGCACATTTTTTTAGCACTTTGAGCAAATAATACAAATGATCCATTGGAAGTTGGACCAGGAGATGTAACCCAAGAGAGGGGTGAACTCCTTTATCATTTGCTGTGTTATGTGCTTTCTGTTCACTGATTTTGCTGTTGTTTATATGCATCTTGAATGAGTAAATCCTATTAAAGTTGTGTTGCAAAGTTGATCCATTTGCATTTTAACACAAAAATTTTACTTGCAAATATTTTTAAGAATACAAGTCTTCTTCATTTTTAGGTCACTTGTTGTGTGGGTTGGGGCTACCTTTTCCCTTATTTGACTGTGAGTAGTTTGAAAATACAAACTCTCATCTTTTCTGCTTAAATTTATGCTTGATATTGACAACATATCTATAAGCAATACCCAATGATGTGATGTCTCGAAACTCCATTTTTGTTTGAGTGTATCTATGCAAAAAGTAGCAGCATTTGAGCACTAGATGTCGCTCAAATTCTTTGATACCCAATTCAGTGCATAGGGTATGGAAACTATTGGTGAAATCTGGTACTGTCTGGTCCCTTTCCTGACATAGGGTGGTCCATCTTATGTACTAGTCCTCGTAGCTTCCAACAAGGTAGTATTGTTCTTTAATGACATCCCTGAAGGAATCCCATTTGGGGGAGACTACAAATATTGAAGATTCCTCTATGGAACTTTGCTTAGAGTAAGTATACCACCAGTCCTTAACATTTGGGACGACCTTAAGGAGTGAAAAAGTAATCTTTTCCCTATCAGAAAAATTATGGACCAAAAAATACCCTTTGAGTATATTCAACCATTTATGTACAACATCCGCATCTATCAGTCCTTCAAATAATGGAATATAAAAATTTACCTGTACCTTGAATGGGGTTGCATGGCCACTTGATGAATATACTTCTCCCGTGGGAAGCCACCGAAGGATCTATGCAAAGTTGTCCATCATTTTGTCCATTTGTCGGGCAAGGGATTCCTCAAGAAACATTTTAAAATGATCTCATGCTCTGTCATATTTCTTTTCATCCCCCATGGGTTGTTTTCAAGCTCGACGCGATTGATCTTGCAAAGGATCGACTGGTTCTAGTCCCAAATTCTTATATCTAGATCTTGTCGAGGACATGCACGAAGAAAAATAAATGAAGAGATGACCACTCTGATACCACTAATATGTATTTATGAGTGGAATGAACTGACTAAAATACTGAAGACAATAACACAGAGATACAAAGAACAAAAAAAAATATCTAGTGAACAATAACTTCCATTGAATAGATGAAATAGGCTGAAACTATAAAACTGCAGAACTAAAAATAACTTGCTTGAATGGTGGTAGTTATCGCTGAGAAGAGATGTGGATACTATGCGCATATGTTTGAGTAGAATGATTAAAATGAGGCTCCAGATAGATTTTTAACATTATTCATGAATTCCAAAACCCTAGGCATCCAAAAAAATAACCCTAGGAGGTGAAACACCAAATGTTGTGTGACTGGGTAAGTTGGTACCTCAACTTCTTGGGGTCATAAATTTTGCATGCGACCTCCATTTTAGGTGCATGATATCATGTTGGAAAGGTATTTTTGAGAACTACATATTATGCTATCAAACTTTTACTTCTTCTACAGTTTGACTGTGGCAAGCCAAAAAAAAATAATTTTAGGGCCCCAAAATAGACCTAGAAGTACATAAAGATGTGTTGACATGAAAAATTCTAAAATAATCCAGTTGAATTAGGTGGGTAGCCACCAGTATCCACTTGGAAGATGTGTAGGGATTCATACAACCCTTAAAGTGTATAACCCACAATTACAAAGAAGTACAAAAGAATGTGTTGAACTAAAAACTGTCAAGAGGAGCCAATTGGAATAAGTGGGTGGCGACTAATATTCACCTGGATCACCCCTCAATTGTATTCTATGTCTATTTTGGATTGGTGTATTGATTAAGATGATGAAAAAATTGAAGAATTTTTTATTGGAGATACATCGGTTATAAAATATGCCCCCAAAGATTACAATCTGCATAGCAAAGGTACTATCCCAAACATCTCTTCTTCCCTAAAAAACAACACCCCTCTAAGGAAAATCATCCCCCATGTCACCACTTAAAAACCAAGGACCCCATCTCCAATCATTTCCAGTGAAAAAACTAGCACAGTTGCTCCAACCAATAACAACAATTATGGTATGTCTAACCTAGTTGTGAACAACACTAAACCCAACAATCCAGCAACTAGTAGAAAATATAATAGTCCACAACCAAACAAAACAACAAACAAACTAGAAATGTGCACTTTAGAGTATAGTGTTATTGAATACATGAAGAAAACTAAAGCCTACATTTCCATGTATGAAATGTTCACATTACAACAACAACAAGATCTCCTTATTGATACTTTCAATTCCAAAAAATCTCAGAAGAAATACATTGCTATAATTTATAGAATTTCTAAAACTGCAGAAGAAAAAGTGATCCATACAATTGAAATCAAAGTTTCCATAAATGCAACAAGTATAGGTTCTTATTCAAGGTCCCAAATTCCTCTTTTTTGGTTTATGTATGAAATGTTTTATTTCAATGTACACAATTGTTTGGTATATTTTGGTTCTTATTCCAACATCATGCCCTATTCAATATGCCAAATACTAAATGTCGTTCCATAGTTGACTACTACAAGGTAAGAGGAGAGCTCAAAGATGTACATATTGTACTAGCCTCTGACCCAAGGTTTCATCAGGTAATTAAAATTGTTGTTGCTGACATCCCAAATATATGTTGCTTGTTTTTAAGCATGGATTGGTCATCCATTATTTAAGGTTATTTCCCTACAAACTAGTCCCACTTATGGTTGTCGTACAAAGGTAAACCCAATCCTATCCGTGTAACTAGTGAAGTTCATATGAAACACACAGTAACTGAATTAGATGGTAGAAAGAAGCCTATCAGATTTGAACATTCTATTTTTGGTAACTATTCTTAGAGACTGATCATGGTTTTTATGAAGCACAACCATCTGAAATGAAAAAAGACACCTAGTGTGAACTCCTTCCATGCAATCATACTAAAGATAATGATTGTATAATATTAAAAGAATTAGGTTATTTTATCATTGATCCACCTGTATATAATAACATTTGGACTATGTTCTTTCATGTTTCCAAATCCCATTATGGAGTTGGGGAAGGATGTATTGTCACTGATCCACATCAATGTAAAATTATCATATCCTACTAGTTGGAATTTGAATGCACCAATAGCACTGACGAATATAAAGCCTTGGTCTAAGGTTTGAAGAAATCCATTGACCTTAAGGTAAAATTATTATGAGTTCTTGGTGATTCAAAAATAGTTGTCTGACAGGTAAGAAACACCATTTAGTACCTATCCCCACATTTGAGAGGTTACCAACAAGAGGTATGGAATTTACTTTATTATTTTGATGATTTTAATATTCAATCTATACCTTGCTATTATAATTTTGCTGCAAACATTTTTGCAAATTTAGCCTCTAAATATAAACCTCTTAATGATGGTTTTTCTATTGAAATCATGTTTAGGCTTTCCATACCTGATAATTTCATGAATTGGAGGGTATTCAATAATGAAACCAAAATAATCAATTTCCTTACTAGCACGGATGTCTTCCAAGGATCTGTAATAGATGATGAAGCTCATGCACAGGATCTTCAAAGATATTGAGAAAAAGTAGTCAAGGTAAAAAGCTATGGTATCCCAAATAATGTACTATCATTTGAGAAGCTATTCGAATTACATAATAAGTTCATAAGGCCTACAAATCCCAAGACCAACAGTTCATCCATGATGCATTTTCTGGTCAACATTGGAACCTCTGAACAACCCAAGTACATCAACCTAGGAACCTGTAGTTTAGAGGTAGAAAAATATACGTTTACACAATTTTTCAAGAAGTAGTGTGATATATTTTCATGGAATTATGAAGATCTAAATACTTATTACACTTGAATAATTCAACATGTGATTCCAATCAAGGAAAGTGTCAAGCCATTTCAGTAGAAATTAAGAAAAATTCATCTGACTCTTGAATTGGTTATTTAGAAAGAATTAAAAAAAATCTTATATTCCCATATCATATTCAAGGTATGTCATTTGACCTGGGTTTCAAATATGGTGCTTGTTAGGAAAAAATCGGGAGAAATTGGAATGTGCATAGATTTCTAGAATCTGAATCTGGCTTTTGACCAACAAAACTATCCAGTTCCCCCTATGGAACAAATTTTGCAACTCGTCGCAAGATCCACAATGTTTTCTCTATTGGATGGGTTATCGTGTTACAACTAGGTTCTCATAGTAGAATGAGACTGATTGAAGACTACATTCAAAATGCAGTGGGGAACATACACATACTGTAGAATTCCATTCGGTTTAGTAAATGTTGGTGCTACGTTTCAAAGGGATATGGACATTACTTTTAAAGGTTTAATCGATCAAATTTTGGTGATATATCTGGATGATTTGATAGTCTATTCTAAGAAAAGAGAATATCACCCAAAACACCTAAAACAAATATTCGAATGATGAAGAAAGTATGGTATCTCTTTAAATCCCAAGAATACTATTTTTTGTAGATTTTAACCTTGTACAATATTTTACTGCTAACAAATTTTTAATAAAATAAGATAAAATATACAATGGAAAATACCCACATTACATAGAGATTTTTCCCCTGGACACCCAAACCGAGAAAACCAACATATTCTATATTCATTCACATCATACATTGTTTACAATACACTATACATATAGGAGCCGACGACATCCAAAACCATAATCTAATGACTTGTATTAGTCAACAACCCTAATTCCTTAACTGGAAATAGAAAACCGTCGACGAAAAACCATTTCTCAAAAATCCACCCATAAATGGACATGAAAATAGAGGACCACCCAAAATGGACATGAAAATTGAGGCAAAAAAAAAATTGGGAGTGTTGTCGCCCCCTTCTTACCCCCCTACATGTTCAACGCAACGTAGACCCTAGTTCTAGTCGTGCAAAGAATATAACACATATCCAACATTGTTACTATTTCAGAAGGTATTTTATTGGGGAATGTTATTTCTAAAAACTATATTTCGGTAGATCGAGAAAGAACTAAATCCATCATGAAAATCTCACCACCACATAACAAGAAGTCCATGTAGTCCTTTTTCAACAAAATCAATTTTGTAAGAAGATTTGTCCCAGAATTTGTTGAAATTGTATAGCCTCTTTAATTAATGATTTAGAAGGATGTTTAATTCAAATGGAAATATGTTGAAAATGAGGCTTTAGAGAACATCAATGTCGTTATAGAAATTGCACCATCTCTATAGAGTCCAAATTTCACCAAGGACTCTTTTTTGTACACCTTTATATCTGATCATTCCCTCGTAGAACTTCTCATACATAATGATGAGAAAGGGAATGAATGCCCCATCATGTTCATAAGCATTCAGTTACAGGGCATTGAACTGAATTAACCACTAGTGGATAGGTAAGATTTTGTTGTCCACAAAAAAATTAAACAGTTTAGACATTATATTCTAAAGAACCACATTAAAGTGATCATTCCTCACCTTGAGGTCAGATCTCTCTTTGTACAGAGAGAGATGGGAGAGATACAAGGAAACTATGTGATGGACCTACAAGAATATGACATGGAATTTAAACCAAAAAACATTTTCAAAGGTCAAGGCATCTAGAAATTGGTGACCAGAATCACAGATGTTGAAAATCAAGAAGAGGATGGTTGACAAGAGGATCCAAGTCTCTACACACATCAGGTTCCCTACGTTCATGTAGTTGAAAAATCATTCTATAATGACCTCAAGTATTATCTTTAGCATGGTACAAATCCAAAACACCTCAAAGTTAGTTAGAAAAGAGAGTTGAGGATGAAATCCTTACAATCTCAGTTAGTTCATGGCATATTTGTTTTCAGAAAAAATTACGATGGAGTGCTACTTTGATGCCTTGAAAAGAAATATGTCGATAAATTCCTTAAAGATATGCATGATGGAATAGAAGAGGGACATTTATCAATGGATACAAAAAACCATGAGATGATGAGAGACATATATTATTTTTCGATGTTGTTCAAGGATGCTCATGCATATTTACGTAGCCGTGAAACTTGCCAAAAATTTGTTGGAAAAAAGTATAAGGTTTTTGTCCCACTTCAGTTGGCTGTTGTCGAAGAACCCTTCAAACAATGAGGGTTGGATATAACTGGTGAGATTCATCCTCATTCATCTAAGAAACATAGGTATATCCTAACCACTATTGATTACTTTACATTTTGGACTCAAGAAATACCACTAACCAAATGATGAAGTGGTAATGAATTTCCTTGAACAACACCTTATTACTAGGTTTGGGGAGCCTAACTCTCTTGTGTTTGATAATGAAACATATTTTGTATCATTAAAATTGTTTGAGTTTTCTCTAGAAAATGGGATTACCTTAAAATACACAACCAACTATTACCCTTAGGGAAATGGCTTGGCCAAATCCACAAACAAGAACCTAATCCAAATCCTCAAGTGAAATATAGTAGAACAATAGAGAAACTGGCATAACGCTCTACCAAATTCCCTCTGGTCTGATCATTTCACCCCCAAGGCCTCTATAGGGACTCCTCACTATTTCCTTGTCTATGATAAAGAATTTATTTTACCTTCAAACATTTACCTTCATTCCCTACAAATCACCCAACACTCTTGTGGGAGAGAATGTCCCATTATCCAATGACGCATAGATACTTTTCCAAACCTAGAAGAGAATCATGCCAAATAAACAAATAAGTTCGAAACCCACCAATAGACCATTAAGTGTTGGTTTTATAATAATTATTCTCTTGATAAATACTTTCATTTTTGTGATTAAGTTCTCAAATGGGACAAGACACATCAAGATAAAGGAAAACATTCAAAATTCCACTAGTTGTGGCTTGGAACTTTCATAATCAAAGAGAAAATTGGCCAAGGAACTTACCATTTGAAAAATATTAAATGGGATTTTGACCTCCTCCTTGTTAATGTGATACAGGAGCATCGCAAGCAAGCACAATTGGAGGACAGTTGGATATGCACAAGCGCGCATTTTGAAAATGTTTTGAAATTTAAAAGATGAAACATTAATGTAATAGCTAGAAGGATGTAATTGTTCTTAAATGTTTTAGGGATTGTAACACAGATCTTGAGCGTTTTCTCTCATCTGTCAGTTGGAGGAATTTATTGTAATAAATGCAAAGTAGTTGTATTCTTTATCTTCGATAAGATAGCTTAGATTTGTAGGAGGGAAAACTCAAGAAAGATCCCTCATATGTATTGTATGATTATTCTCAATTATAAGAGTAGAAGCTGTAGAGCAAGAAATCATAGGAGAGAAGAGAAGAACATATATTGTAGAAGTTGTTTGAGAATATAGTTGTTGCTATAGAAGCCATGTACATAAGCACTTGAATTAATATAAGAAGGCTTTAATCCAATTTCATGGTGTTGTTATGGTTACTGTTTGCATCTATTGAATGGTATGTTTACAGTTTCCTTATATGCTTTGTTATGGATTTATTTAAATTCTTTATGTGTATTATTTCATGTTAAATGTATGAAGTCTATGAGAGGGAGAGTATAAGTTTCAATTTCTCCTCATCCTGATAATTCTTGCAAGGAGTGTAGTGAAGGTTCACAAGGAGTGCATTGACAAGATTCTAAGTTTTACCTCAAAAAATATCAGGAGAGATAGAGTTGTTCTTATACCAACAAAAGTGAAAGTATAGCACAGATCCATGCAAGGTGTGCGTAGGCTGAGAAAAGTCTTAGACTTTTCCAACCCAAGGGAGTATTTGAAGAACATTTTTTACAAGGAGTGCATAGAGTTGGGAGATATCAGATAATCAGGGATTATCGTGAGGGCCACAAGGAGTGCGTGCAAGAATTCCTTAGAATCCTTGAGTTTGCAGCAAGAATCAAGATCGGGAGGGATAGAGACTTGGAAAGTCCAGAGGACGGATGGGGGTAGGAGTCACCTCATAGAAATCAAGGTCAGGAGGAAAGAAGCTGAGTTATTTGGTGAGTAACTATTGAGAGCCTTAATGGATGGTGGAAATTCTCGGAGGGAGAAACACTGAATTCCGTGGACTGTTGGATCCAATAGATATGTAGAGAGGATAAGACCGAGTATCTTTCAACACTCACAAGATCAGGAGAGATAGCATCCATTAGATCTAGAGGAGTGTGAGCCGTTGATTGGGCGCTCCAAAATATCATCATTTCGGGAGTCGGGAGAGTGGAGGAACTTGATACTCGAAGGTCATGAAATGCGAAATCCTGACACGATCTGGACTGTCGGATCTTGGAGGAATTGATACCATTGATCTGAGGTGAGGGTCGTGGGTTCAAATATCGGGAAAAGGGAGCAAGGATGCATCACGATTTATTGATATGAGAAATCATGACTTGCTCAGAGGTGGACCGCAGGGTTTGACTGGAAGCCACATGGTAGGAGAATAAGGGAGGATCTAGGAACCATTAGCCCATTTCAGAGTTTCAGGAATCAGAGGAGTCAGGGTGTCTCGCAATGAAAGTATCAAAATCGTGAAACCTAACGTGCCTTTTGGGGTTAAGTTTGTGGTCACGTAGAGTGGAGGCTCGTGCCTAGTGCATGTTCACATGGGCCGAGCATATAAAAGGAGACTTGTGGCTATATGTGTGAAGGGTTCTAGCGGGGACCAAAGGAGCCATTTTGGCTCAGGAATTGGAAGATCCAAAGACCGGGAGGTCAGCAGACCCTGCTGAGGTGGGGGTCTATGTCAGGTGGTATCAGAGCTTACAACTTTTGTTTTCTGTAGAGGGAAGACATGGAACAGTTGTGATTGAATTCTATGTGGATAGATTGAAACAATGTCGTTGAGAAGACGTCCAGAGAGAACTTTACACGATCTAGCTGTGGAAAGGGAGATGAGAGAACTTCGTGCTCAATTGGATTCCATGGAGAAAACACATAGGTGAACACCCGATACTAGAGATATCAGTGAGGTTGAAAGTGAGAACGAATCTGGATCTGAAGATGCTGCAAGCTATTGCAAGAATATTTTCCATAGAAAAATTGGACACCACGATGTATGAAGGTAACTTAGACATTGAGGAGCTGCTATATTGGTTTAGAGATCTGGATAAATACTTTGATTATGAGGATATCAAAGAAGATAAGAAAGTAAATCATGTTGTCACTAGACTGAAAGGGCACGTGGCACTGTGGTGGGATGAACTGTAGACAGACAGGCATTGCAAAGGAAAACAAAGAATTAAAAGTTGGGACAGAATGGTAGTGAAGATGAAAGACAAATTCATACTTAGAGATTATCAAATTAATCTGTTTCAAAGAATGTAGAATTTAAGACAGAAAGAGATGGCAGTGAAGGAATACAATGAGGAGTTTTACAGGTTAAATATCAGTTAAATATTAGAGCTAGTCATCGTGAGAGTGATGATGAAAAAGTCACTAGATATATGAATGGCCTGAGATATAAGATTCAAGATGATATGAGCATGGTGACAATCAATATTGTAGAAGATGCTTATCAGATTGCTTCAAAGGAAGAAGTGAAATTGGCCCAAAATCAATGTCAAAGGGGTAGAGGTAGAAGTCAGAGTAGAGGCAAAGTAGTTTCCCAAGATAGAGTATAGAAGCCCAAGGATGAATAAAAGAAACCACATAACCACCCAGAAAGGGGAGGAAGCTCAGAAGGAGGATAGTATGTTTGTCATATTTTGTTGGGGAGGCCGTGGCAATATGAAAGAAACATTATTCATCATGGAAGAAAGAACACATACACCTTGGAGAAGAATGGTAGGACACATATTTTGCTTCCAATTGAAGACAAGAAGGTGAAAGAAGAAACAAGCAATACTATACTTCTCATGAGTGGGAAGGAAATCCTGGAAAAAGCCAAGAAAAATGAAGAAATGCAATTTGTTGTGGTGAGAAAACCTAGAGTCATCTTGACCAGTACCTCAATAGATGATCTACCTGAGAAGATTCGGGAACTGCTGGAGAATTTCGTTGATATAGTGGTGGATGATTTACCTTGTTCGTTGCCTCCCATCAAAAGTATAAGCCATCACATCGACCTTATACCAGGGGCGATTTTACCAAACAAAGCAGCATATAGACTGACATCATAGGAGAGTGAAGAGGTCAAGAAGCAAGTCCAGGATTTGATGGACAAAGGGTTGATTAGAGAAAGCTTGAGTCCATGCATTGTGCCAATAGTGTTAAGTACGAAGAAGGATGGTGGATGGAGGATGTGTACATACTCGAGGGCTATAAACAAAATCACCATCAGGTATATATTTCCTTTACGCAGGATGGATGACTTGATGGATTTCTTGAGTGGAGAAAAGTTTTTTTCAAAAATTGATTTGAAAAGTGGATATCATCAGATTAGAATGAGGGAAGGTGATGAATGGAAGACAACATTCAAAACAAATGAAGGACTATATGAATGGCCTGTCATGTTGTTTGGCTTGAAGAACGTGCCAAGTATATTCATAAGATTGATGAACGAAGTCTTGAAATATTTCATTGGAAAATTTGCAATTGTGTATCTTGATGATATATTGATCTTCAGTAAGACTGAGGAAGAACACTTAAGACATTTAACTCTAGTAATGAGGAGGTTGCAACAATATAAGTTACTGATAAATCTGAAGAAGTCATCTTTCATGAATATGGAACTCATTTATTTGGGTTTCGTGATCTCTTCGAATGAGTATGGTGTCGTAAAAGGTAAAAGCAATCAAAGAGAGGTCGTCACCAAGGAATATCTTTGAAGTCAAAAGATTCCATGGACTAGCCAGTTTTTATAGGAATTTCATCACAAATGTTAGTGGAATTTGTGCACCAATGATGGACACAGTCAAGAAAAGACATAAATATTTTCATTAGACAGAGGAAGCGGATAAAAGTTTCAAGTTGTTAAAGGAGAAGATAACTGGACAACCAGTTCTAGTTCTGCCAGATTTTAGTAAAACATTCCAAGTGAGATGTGACACAAGTGGATTTGTGATTGGAGCAATATTAAGTCAAGACAATAGACCAGTTGCATGCTTCAGTGAGAAGCTAAACAGAACCAAGATGAGATATTCCACATATGATAAAGATTTTTATGCAGTCATATAAGCATTGAAGAAATGGAGGCACTACCTGGTTCCAAAAGAGTTCGTTTTGTATAGCGACAACCAGGCCTTATAGTTTATAACTAGATAGGAAAAACTGAACCAAAAACATGCAAAATGGGTTAAATTTATGCAAAACTTTACTTTTGTTATAAATCACATTTCTGGAAATGCTAACAAGGTTGTTGATGCATTGAGAAGGAAATGTTTGATTCTACAAGAGTTTCATGTGAAGACCTTAGGTTTTGATAGCCTTAAGGAAATGTACAGAGATGATTCAAATTTCAAGGACACTTATGAAGCATGCGAGAATCATGTTTCAAGAGATAGAAGCCAATGGATTGAATATTTAATTCAGGATGGACTATTGTTCAAAGGAAATCATTTGTGTATCCCAAATATTTCTATGAGAGAAAACCTTTTGAAGGAAAAACATAGTGGGGGATTGGCTGGACACTTTGGCCATGACCAAACATTTGCACAACTGAACAATTTGTATTATTGGCTAGGGATGAGGATGAATGCCAAGAATTTTTTCAACATATGTAGAATCTGCCAGCACATAAAGGGGAAAAGACAAAATACAGGGTTTTATCAACCATTTCCAATACTAGAGAGGCTGTGGGACACAATAAGAATGGATTTTGTGTTGGGACTGCCAAGGACACAAAGGGGTTTTGATTCCATATTCATGGTAGTTGATAGATTTTCCAAAATGGTACATTTCATTTCATGTTAGAAAACCAGTGATGCAACACACATTGCAAATCTTTTTTTCAAAGAAGTTGTTCGACTTCATGGTTTACCCAAGAGTATTGTTTCATACATAGATGAAAAATTTGTTGGTCATTTATGGAGGACACTGTGGAAAAAGTTGGGGACGAATCTTGAGTGTTTTCTCTCATTTGTCAACTGGAGGAATTTATATTAAAATGGAGAACTTGAGCATCCATTTAAAAGATGAAACATTAATGTAATAGCTTGAAGGATTGTAATGCAAATCTTGAGTGTTTTCTCTCATCTGTTGATTGGAGGCATTTATTGTAATAAATGTAAAGTAGTTGTAGTCTTTAATTTCAATAAGATAGCTTAGAGTTGTAGGAGGGAAAAACTCAAGAAATCTCCCTCATATGTATTGTATGATTATTCTCAATTGTAAGGGTAGAAGCTGTAGAGAAAGAAAGCATAGGAGAGAAGAGAAGAAAAAAGATTGTAGAATTCATTTGAGCAGATAGATGTTGCTATAGAAACCATGTACATAAGAACTTGAATTAATATAAGAAGGCTTTAATCCAATTTCATGGTGTTGTTATGGTTACTATTTGCATCTATTGAATGGTATGTTTACAATTTTATTATATGCTATGTTATGCATTTATTTAAATGCTTTATGTGTATGATTTCATGTTAAAAGTATGAAGTCTATGAGAGGGAGAGTATAAGTTTGAATTTCTCCTCGTCCTAAGAATTATTGCAAGGAGTGCAGTGAAGGTCTGCAAGGAGTGCATTGACAAGATTTTGAGTTTTACCTCAAAAAAGATCAGGAGAGATAGAGTTTTTCTTATACCAACAGAAGTGAAAATATAACATAGAGCTATGCAAGGTGTGCGTAGGTTGAGAAAATTCTTAGAATTTTCCAACCCAAGGGAGCGGTTGAAGAACTTCTATCGCAAGGATTGCATAGAGCTAGGAGATATCAAATAATCAAGGATTATCATGAGGGACACAAGGAGTGTGCACAATAATTCCTTAGAATCCTTGAGTTTGCAAAAAGAATCAAGATCGGGAGGGATAGAGACTTGGAAAGTCTAGAGGATAGACGAGGTTCAGAGTCACCTTGCAGAGATCAAGCTCAGGAGGAAAGCCATCGAATTATTTGGCGAGTAACTATTGAGAGCCTAAATGGACGGTAGAAATTCTTGTAGGGTGAAACACCAATTTATGTGGATTTTTGGATCGAGTAGATCCATAGAGAGGATAAGACTAAGTGTCTTTCAACACTCGCAATCTCAAGAGAGATAGTAGTCTCTAGATCCATAGGAGTGTGAGTCATTGATTGGGTGCTCCAAAATATCGACATTTCAGGAGTCGGGAGAGTGGAGGAACTTGCTACTCGAGGGTTGCAAAATGTGAAATACTAACACAATCTGGACCATCGGATCATGGAGGAATCGGGATCGTTGATCTGAGGTGAGGAAGTTGCGGGTTCAAATATTGGGAAAAGGGAGAAAGGCTACATCGTGAGTTCCCGATATGTGAAATCCCGACGTGCTCGGAGGTGGACCCCAGGGTCTGGCTGGAGGCCACATGGTAGAAGAATAAGGGAGGAGATAGGAACCGTTAGCCCATTTTGGGGTTTCAAGAATCAGAGGAGTTGGGGTGTCTCACAACAAAAGTCCCGAATCATGAAACCCGACGCACCTTTTGGGGTTAAGTCTATGGTGACGTAGAGTGGAGGCTCGCTCCTAGTGCATGCTCATGCAGGTGAAGCATATAAAAGGATAGCTGTGGTTATATGTGTGAATGGATCCAGCGGGGACCAAAGGAGCCATTTCAACTCGAGAATTAGAAGATCCAAAGATTGAGAGGTCAACAGACCCTGCTGAGGTGGGGGTCTGTGTCATAATGTAAAAATATCGAAACACTACATCAACTAGCCCTCGGGGAAGCTACCTCATATATAAATAAAGAACTTTCTTTATTTTTATTTTTTTTTGCTCAGTCTTGATTTTATTTTTATTTACATAGTATTTCACATTTGATTCAATGCTTCACATTTTATTTAATTTTTAGCCTTTTATTTTTCTCCCTTGAGAATTATCACGCTAAGCTTCTCAAATGTTTGATAGCTTGGGCCTGAATATACCTTTAAGTGTAACACATTTATTTTCAAACAACCTAAGAACTGTGTGACCTGGCTTCCAGACATAACCCCATTCCTAATTGTGCAACATTGATGTTCATCACTTCAAGTCAAATACAATAGCGAAAAATAGTTCATTAGTGCATGAGCATTGTACATTTAAAATTTAACCAAGAGAGGAGCCAAGGACCCTTTCTAAAAAAATATTTTTATGTTTGTCTAAACTAAGAAGAAATGGTTTGGGAAAGACATTTGTAGTACTCCATAGAATGCTATTCAGGGAGTTCACGCATCTATAATCAAATTGGAAAATATTAGCATCACATGTATCACCCCTCGTTCCTTTAAAGGAAGAATTGAATCATGCCATCCACCTCTCTCTGAACATAAGAGAATAAATTTTTTTAAAGGTAAAGGCTTGGGGAAAGGAATTCTAGATCACGTGGAACATGAAAGTATCTTCGTCGGGGCTATGTAATTTCATTGGAAGTGGAGAAACACTAGGGAAATTCATAAAAACTTGTGTTTTCAAAATTTTTGATGTCTCAATTCCCTGTAGTACTTCTCATGCCGCCTTGTAACATTTCCATTTTAATAAATTTGTTAAAGGTCAATCTATCTTGTACACAGATCTAACTTCTCCTTTGTATCCTACAAACCTTATCTCATCAAAATATGCATTTTAAAATACTATTGGACCTATTATTCCTCTTATGGGTCATGCATCATAATGCTCGCTTTCTCAAAGGTTTTTGTTTTGATACCACTTTACAAAGATTCATGGTTTCACCCAGTGTGTCACAATTTGATGTGTTAAGCACCAACAATGCTCCATTTTCTTGTACATTTGCTTACTAAGATCCCTCCAAGAAAATTGAGCCCCCTTTTATTCTTCTTTGAAAAATACTTGACTTGTGTTTTTCTAAATGATTTCTCCTCCCTCTCTAAGAATGAAACTTTAAGTTTCATATTTTGGTTGAGTTTTCATTTTTTGACTTTGGGCATTTAAGAAAATTTTTGAATATTAATTCTTGAATTTCAGGAAAGTTAGTGTAAACCCATCCAATATACATCAGAGGAGATACCTCAAACTCCTCCAATGTACACCAGAGGAGTTCCCTCCAACATCTCTAGTAACCATCGAGAGACTTCCTTCAAAAGACTCCGAAGGATATTTTTATCATTGCATGACTTTATGTAAACTCCCCTGGTTTGACTGGAGGACTTTGTACTAGCTCCTCTAGTCAAAACATAATATTTTGTCCCTTACCCTTTGCGACCACCAATGCACTTCACATCAAGTCCTATAGTTTACACCAAGGACTTTGACACAAGGTCCCTTGGTGTATACCAAAGGAATTCCCATAATTTACTTTGGTAGAAATGTACAACTTCCTCTCATTGCATTTATTGCACCTAAAGCCTATAAAAGAAGTCACTCACCCATCGTTTATTCACCTTTGTTTACCAAGAGACCGAAAGGAGATAAAGAGCTCTAGAGTGAGTACATTTTCAAGATACCAAAAGAACAAGAAACCCCCCCTTCAAAATACCTAGTCCACGTTTTGATTCATTTCTAGGTAAGCCCTAAATCCATATTTACCCTTTATCTTTCACTTATAAAATTGTTCTAGGGTTAAAGTTTTATTATTGTTTTTTAATTTTTTCCTTTTGTACCTTGGTATACAAAATTCTTTGTGGCATTAGTGTATTTTCCCCTTTATCGCGTGACATATTCTATGGCTCTCAAGTCGTCCCAAACCCAACCCTTATTTCATTTGGGTTACAACCAATGCCATCCATAGAATTTTTTGAGCTATGAAATCTAAACCCCTTAATCATCTGAGCACTAAGTGGCAAGACTAAACGCTAAAATCAAGTAGAAACTATCTACCTTGGCCAATGGACATTTCCCCCAATCTCAAATTTCATTAAGCCTATTCAAAATCCCTTCAAGTGTGAAGATAAAACCCACTCATGGAATTAGTGTTAAATCCTGAAGCCTAAGCTAAAAATCCATGGAAATACTTAGTTAAAACTCAATAAAATGCAGTGTAAACCAGCCTAATCAACATTTTTCACACTAAAAACTTTGGTTCGTTCGAATCTTTTAACGATATCTCTTCTAGCCTCTTCGGGGGATTTAATCCCAACTTCTCTAGTTTCCTCTCTACTCATCGACATACTTAATGTAAATTGATCTGACACCTTCAGGTATGTTTGTCTCATCTCTCCTAGTTTTTTCGAAAGACTTAGTATAAACTCCTTTGGTTTTCACTAGAGGAGTTAACACAAACATCATTGGTTTCCATAGTTACTCACCCTCACTTCACATGATTTTCATCGAATTGTTTGGAGACCTTCCTACAAACTCTTTTGGACTATTCAACACCTTTCACATGAATTTATCTGGTACACAATGGACATTTTTACACTAACTCTTCTGGTACACAAAGAAAACCCATCGACCCTCTTTTGGTTAACTCGCCAGGTGCTCATCGACATTTCTATCACCAACCTCTTCTTTGAATGTAGAAACCCATTGACGCACTTAAAAGTAACTCCTCTAATAGAAATTGAAGTAGATCATGAGAACAACTCTGGTTTCAAACCTTTTGACCTTTTCAACTTGGTTTCTGATATGTATTTTCACTAAATCATCCACCATGCCTGTTATTATACTCTTTCCATCCAATGATGTTCTTCCACGTAGTATTGAAAGAAGTGAATCCTCAGGTACTCCACATATATTTCTTAAATAAACTCATTTTTTTCCCTAATCATACCTATATCTTCAAATTAATCTCATTTTTTATTTTCATATTCAAATATGTCTCTGAGGAAGAAGGGGTACATCAAAGGGCCTACCACTGAGGGTTTTGATAGTGGCCACCAGATTTAAGATGACATCGACATTACTGGGGAAATGTACAATAATACTTTTGTATTCCTGGAAAAGGGAGAAGATGCACTTAGATATGATGACGTCTATTAGATGTTTAGAAAACATACCTTTTCCATTGATGTTGAGGAATAGAATGAACTCAATATTTTCAAGAACACCAGGAGGTATGGAATACATATAGTAGAAGAATACATTGTTGTGTTCCCCATCACTAACACAAGCACCTGAATACTTAAACATGTTGAATTAGGGAACACATATATCTGTAATTATAGGGGAGAACCTATAGCATCGTTGTGACTCAAAGACCTAGAAAAATGCTATCATCTGAAGAATTGGACCAAGAATCTAGATTGAAAACTTCTTGGTGAATTCAAGCATACATCCAAGCATTTCAAACTTAGAACCACCAATGGATATCTTGCAACTGCTCTAAGAAATCCTTATCAATACATGGTGTCCATGTTATGCAAGATATATGGGGAGAAGGATGCCTCCAAATTTCCCCTATCGTATATGCCATTTATTTACCACTGCATAGACAAAGGATCATCATTCAACTGGGATGACATCATATCAAAAAACCTAGGAGAATCCATCACAACGATTGTAGAATCCTAACCCGAGACCTTCCCTAGTTTCCATATGTCTTTGTACCTTATAGACATCATGTGTGTTATCACCTATTATGTTCTACAATGTTTTATCTCTCATCCCTTATTTTCTTCATTAATATTTTTTGTATAGGTTATAAATCTTCATCATTAGGTTGTTAAAAATTCAACATATTGATCATGGGGGTCAAAATAATGTTATATTGAGAGAAATGAGATATTCTTAGTCTTGTAAAAGGGGATAGGAGGAATTATGCACATGTTTGTATGACTATATCATGACATCATTAGTTTTAAATATTTCCATCATAGTCATATGTCATGTCATAATTTATGTCTCATGATTACCAAAGTTAGATAATGACTTGGAAGTCGATTCCATCCAAAAATATGCCAAAGGATAGTTTATGAGGGCACTACAGGGACTTCCACTTGTCCCTATTTTTCATCATCACAAGTATTGTTGGAGGATTTTGAAGACGTGGATCATCCTACCTAGCATAATGAAAGACTCAAGGTGGTTATCAAGTACCCAATCAACATCACAACATGAAAAGGTGGCTGTACTTTCACCTATTCATATCTGTTATCCATGAGGTCACGTGGATGGTTTTTTTTTAAACAATTCTTTCAACCCGACATATTATTTTGTTACTCTAGTTTTACATTGCAATTGGTCAATTTAAATTTCCTCCATATAGACAAAAAATCATGTATCTATCTCCACATAGTAGGAATATCCCACTCTTATATCAAGGAATCCAGTCATCTAGTCATGATCGTAGATATGGGTAAAAGTGGACATGTAAATATAAAGGAACCTAAAGGACCCAATATTATGGAGGCATGAGAAAACAACAAACATATCTTCAACCAGGATGGTTTCTATATGTTTTGCACCAAATTAGACGGTTATCTCTATGGTGTAGCTCATGTATTTTTTGAAAGATTTGATGGACAGAGGGTTCAGATTGCTAATCTGATTATGTAGGTTAAAAAGGAGTAAATAGCATCAACCTGTAATCTCCCCGCCGATGGTGAAAAATGGTTCAAGAATGAATTAATAATAGGTGGGGATGTCAATCAATTCATGAAACCAGAGCACGAAGATCCCAATTAGGCCAAGGCTATTCCTAGAGACTGGATATTTGATGAATGGGTTGAGGCCTTGTTGATGCTCAAATGATATATCACATGTGAAGGACATTATTCTATTGTGTTCTTGTTTCATCTACGATTCCTCCTTCATTTGTAAGGAATTAAAAGGATGAGCCCACCATATTATTTCTTGAGGAACCTGAATAAAATGGTCATTAAAGTTCAAGAAAATCCCAAGAATCCCCCGCATGGTATCTATCATCAATGGTTAATAAAGGTACTCATTAAAGAAGAACTAGAGAAAATACATATGGCATGGGATCAATTCTTGATCTAGTTAGGGTTTAAAATAGAATTTCATCTTCCTACCCAAAAGTCGATTGATAAAGTTGTTGAAACAAGAAATAGATCATAATCAAGCACAATTCCACCTGATGTTTCAAGGAAGAATAAAAGGAAGACCAGTTTGATGATTTCAGATGAACGAGTTGAGAATATGCAAACCAGTTTGCAAATAGGTCAAGGATCTTCTCATGCATTGGGTGTAAGTAGGCATCCTTTCCCTCATGAACAAAAGGTTTATATCATAAAATGTAAAATGTTATAAGAACCTATGATATTGAATGAAATTGAAGAACCTGAAACAATAGAGGTACATGTAAACCCTGTACAACCTAAAGAACCCACTCCAAACATTGTTCCTCCTAGTTCTAGTTCTTCAGAAGATGATGTTGATAGATATAAAATTATGATAAGAAAAAGGAGCAATAGGCCACAAAACAAATTCATATTCAAATCCAAATCCATGTATAACCCTACAATCAAAGATAAGGTTATAGTAATCAATGAGGAACCTATAAACCCTAATGTGGGGCCATCAACAAGGAAGAAGGTTTCTAAAATAAGAATTGAGAAGAAAAAACTGAAGAAAGAGGATCTAACAACAAACAAAAAGGATCCTACAAGGAAAGACATAGTTTCTCCCAGAAAAAAAAAGTAAACAGAGAAAGAAGGGCCCAAAACATTTGACCAGATATGAAGATGGTAAGCCAAAGAAAATGACAACTCGTTCTGAAATGAAGCAAAAAATAGGTAACAATTTGGATCTGTTATCTGAGGCAGCTAAATCAATCTTCTAGGGAGAAGTTTCAATTTGAGAACTTAAGTGTTTATGAAAAGCCTAAATTTTGACTAATGATGATGGATGCTTGAAGAAATCCTTTTTGTTTTCATGAAATTGAGGTATTATCTCCCTTTGAGTAATGATTAGTTGTAACCTAGGCAAGAAAAGGGCATGAAGGATATTAAAATTGGGATTTAAAAGAGTGCTACAGGAAGTTCCCACAACACTCTTCTCAAGAAAATATTGGCTCTACAGGAACACCTGTAGCAGCCAATTTTGCAGAAGAAATCACAGAATTTCATTTTTGTGATGGGAAAAGAAGATGATGAGGTAAATATTTTGTGGAATCTAAAGAGAGAGTATGATATCCCTTTTAAATTTGATTTACAACCTCTTTCGAGTGGATCAAAATACATATCGATCATCTATTTTCGAGTTGTCAAAGTGTTGAACAAGATGAAAGCTCAAAGGATCAGGTGGATCTTGGGAAGGATGCAACATACCAACCAGGTGTAATCAAGTCAACACAATACCTATCTCTATGCAAAATTGTTGCCTAGATTATAGGATCTAAGTTTTAACTAGTTTCTATTTCTATGTATCAATAGATATAGGAAAATTTTGCCCTTAGGGCCTGTAGGAGTTAGTTTTGAGAGATCCCTAGATATCAGATCGATCATAAATGTATGAAACTGATGTAAAACTCTATATATTTGATGAAGTAGAGGTAGAAAGGGTTCAATTCCTGTTTTGGCTTGACATTGTATATCTAAGGACTGTTTTGATTCATCTTGCCTATGTAAAGACTTCAGTTGCTAATAAATTTATTGGTTAGTTTTTGTTCCTTCTATGTTTATCATCTTCTTGTTTTCTTCTGAAACACTCTGTTGATGTTATATGAGCTTATGACAAATGCTTATGTGTTGAGAAGTTTCTTTAAATGTTTTTTAGTAATCTTTTCCACATTGGTGTGTCTTCTTATTAAAAAAAAATTGGAATGATTTCTACATAAATGTTTATTCTTCTATTGTATAAGGACATTAAGAACAAGATCTATTTATTGGTGGATTTACAGTTTTGTTTTTCCCTTCTCTCAATCACATGATCTAAAAATTTAAGTCTCTAGCCATAAGTTTTATTTACCTGACTTATTTCACCTAGGTAAGTCATCCTAACATATCATATCATTATTTCCTTTCAAACCAAGCAAGGATCTATCCATCTTAAAACCCCTATTGAACATTTTGAAACAAGGTGTGTTGGGCTTAACTCAATAGCAGTATTGATTTGATTTCTAGCACTAAAAATGTGTGTGGCCCACCAATACCTAAAATGGATTGGGAATGGAAGCTAGCAGACACAACCATTCATATATATTGGAAAGTTCTCTAGGATGATAGGTACATAACAAAGTACCAAAACATTTGCAAGCACTTCCTAGCTCCATTGTATGAGTTCATTTTTTGCATGTTATCCCCATGTATGATTGGAAAATAAATAGTTTTCATCAAGAGAATTAGGGATTGTTAATTTATGGAACATGTCACTTATATCAGGATATACATAGCTATGAAATTCCCCCATATACTCCCTAGGTTTGTACCAGAAAACTAGTGCTTCAGAAGTTGTATATCAAATGGTGATCAACAGAGTAGGGAGAGTGCTTTAGCGAGATAAGAAATAAAAATGGATACCAATCCCATTGTACATTGATTCCTACTTATTCTTAAACACAAAACAAGCCCAAGAAGAAGTGGATGTTCTACTATCATACCACTTCATAGAAGAGAGGTTTAGGAGGCACGACCCAAATTCAAAGAGCATTTCAACAAGATAGGAATGCCTTGGGAGTACACATCATAGGTTTGGGAATAATAATAAATACATTGTAACACAAGTAATTATGATGAATTTATCTTCAAGAGACAAGGAAACCTCATAGGGAGGATTGTAGATGAAGAAAAAGAAAGGGAAGAGGCCAAAATTAAGGAAGAAGAAAAGGAAGTGGAAAAATGATCAGTTGGAACCACATCTATGCAGTCATGATCTGTTGAGGAATAAGAAAAAATATCATATAAGAAGAGGAGGAAAAAATAAAATGTTCAAAATAAGAAGAATGATGTTGCTAAAAATAGGAGGAATATTGTCGAAGAGGTTAAAGCCAAGGCCAAATTTGATGTAGTATTAGCCACAACAGAAGAAAAAGCAAAGGAAGTTGGACCAAAGGAAGCTAAACAAAAATCAGTAGTCGAAAAGGAGACAACAGATACAACAAAAATGGCAGAGGCAATGGAAAAGGAATCTAAGGAAGTTTTTGACAAACTAGTTGAAGAAGAATGAAAAAAGAAGTATGTTGAAACAATAAACAATGATGATCAACTTATGGACTCCGATAACTCATAGATATCAATATTGGGTGCCACCAAACATACACAATTCAGCACACTAGGTTTGGGACTCTGTACTCCATTTAGACCAAGTGAAGTACCCAACCTAAAGAAATTCACATATGACAAGGTGATAGGAAGAATTGTGCAAGAACAAGTGAAGAAAGTTACAGTGACCAGGGGAAATCCAATTTTATTTCTCACACAAACCACCATCACAGGAAATGTCAATGAAGATCCAATCACCGTATCCTCCACTAGCTCCACTTTCATGAACACCATGGAATATAACGTCTAAAAATTACACCAACAAAACCTGGAGAAATAAAGAAGGACCAGGGAGCTAGAGAAGAATATTTAGCAGGTAAAGATCGACGAGGGAAGACTTCAAAGATTCAAGGAAAGTACAAAGAAGGTTAGAATAGAACTAGAAGAAGCTATCATTGACATGTATATCCACCTGCATATGTTCTAGGAAATATCCACCACCATCATCGATCAACAGAGTAGGGTAAAGGATAAGAATACACAAATGAACAACATACAAGAGGATATAGACATATAGATAAGAGGGTTGCAAAATATCTTGATGCACCGATCAAAATATGTTAGCGTTTTGCACGGTTTGTAAGACCCTAGGTTCAGTTTATCTATAACCAAAAAAACCTAGTAGAAACCAAATCTTTCAGCATCACTTGCTTGCACATATGAAGTCTCACCCGAGGTATCTATTGGGACTGTGAGAATCAGGCTTCTACACTATTGAGGGAATGGGAGGAAAAATTTGGTTCATTCTTCCTTATTACATCTATGCATGTAACTTTGTTCTTATTTAGTATTAACTTAATTAGAATTCATATTCCTATAATCAGTATATTCCATATAACTGCATAGATTTGTTGTTGTCATAGTCATGAACATTGCAACATATTTAACCATAAGAAAAATCTATTTTACGATGCATTCAAACAAAATTCATAAGAAAACATAGAAAAGATAGACAACATAAGATTCAATATCATCTCTTTAGCATTCCTTTATTGATTCTTCTCATTAACAAACTGTTACATTTAGGAACTTTGGAACCCAATCATATGGAGGAACCCCTAACATTGAACCATAACTCTCTAGAGAGGAAGAGAGGAACCCCCATTTTCCCAACCTGTTACATATTTATATATAAATCTAGGGCTAAAATTCATAACTTGTTCATCCCAAAAATACCAAATTACAATGCATAATTCCCTTAGATAATCGGTTGTTTGTGCTACTTTTCCCTCTGCATGGTATTTTTCTGTTGTTCTTCTATTTCTGGAATGTTGAGTTTTCAACCTTTTTTCCTGCTTTATTCTCTCGCTTTCTTCTCATGATTTATCCTCTATTAGATTTATTCTTTTGTTTTCTTTATTCTCTTATATTCATGTTGTCTTTCTTATTTTCACTTTCCTCCTGAATGTGCCTTAGTTGCATTCTCCCTATCTTTCCTTATTCTTCCATGCACTTTTCCTCTACTTAGTATTTTCCCAAAAACTGTATCAAAACAAAAAAAATATTTCCAAAGCTTCCTGTCCAACAGGCCCCCAACACTCACCTGTGGATCATCCCAATCCACTCAGGAATGTTTCCTACTCTTCCATGTCTACATGAAGTTTTGAGAGGAAACCTTAGCTACCTCCACATCTTTGAGGATTGTGGCCTTTGATGTTTCTATATCCTCTTCCCCCTTCTCGTTCAAGTTTGTAAGTTTGTCCTCTTCTTTAATCACTACCTGCTTGACCTTACCCTACACCATGGTGAATTCTCCAATTACCCTCACTGCTTCTTCCTATAGTGGTATGAGTCTCTTTTGAAGGATATTTTTATGATCCCTCATTCTCTCTACTTCTACATATTCCTGTCGCTTAGCCAAAATGGATGACATACTCTCCATTGGTGGTAGTGTATCCACCCTTTTTATTTCCTGGTGCACCTATTCTTTCGCTTCTCTTATCTTGGCCTCTATGGCCTTCATCTCTGGGTCTTCTATTAATTTTTTCCACACTTGAGCACTCTCCTCATAGATTTTTTTGCATTCTTCCTCTACCCTCTTAATGTTTTCAATTGTTGTCATTTCAATTCTTTCCCTGCCTTCGTGCACTTCTGGTGGTGGTCTTGTAATTTTCCTCGACTTTAAGTCCTGGATCTGGTCCCTGAATCCCTTAATGACTTCACCTATATTTAACACTTGCTCCTCCATAGTAGCTTTGACTACTATGGGAACTTATGGAATTTCCTTATATAAATTTTGGACCATAGCTTGGGTTTTCTGTGTTATGCCCTCATCTTCATCCTTTTCCTTAAGGGATTTCTTCACCCTTTATTCGACCTCATATTTTCCCTTCATGAAATCTGCTACTTGGCCTTAAACGTCCTTATTTTCTTAGAGTGTAGCCTCATACTACTATTGTAACTGATCTCTTTCATCGTTCATTTTGACCATCTCCTACGATGCTTCCTCTCCTCGGGTCTTAGTTTCCTGTAATAGGTATTCCTATAAATCTTCTAGTCTATGCATGGGAATACTTGATACAACTATATTGATATATCCCAATGCATTTACTTTCTCCTATAACTCAGCCATTGGAATATCCAACGCATCTGTCTCAATATGTAAGGTTTTATTCCCTATTGTTAGTTATGTCTGAGCCGGTTGCATGCTTCATGCTTCTCTCCTATGCCCCATGGACGGTCCTTCCCCAGACCTGTGCTCTTTCATAATGCTTGTTGTTTCTAGCATATGCTAGAGTACTCCCAGCTAATCCTACACTTTCTTTTATTTCTCTTCTTGCTTCCTTGTTGCTTCTTCCCATATTTATTTTGTGGTATCTTGTATATGGTAACCAATTATGTCCATATTATCATTAGTTAATATATAGAATGGGGTCTCTCTATGTGCCTTAGTTTTCTTTCTTTCACCCCCTACTTGTTCTTTCCCTGTATCCTTCCTTTTTATTCCTATCGATGGGCCTATCGATGGGCCAATAATATCACCTATTCCATTAGTTTGATCCTTTCCTTGATAGTCACCCTATTCCTCATAACTTTTGTCTTTTTTTTCCTCCTCTTTTGATTTTCCTATCTTTTTTGTTGGGATCTTCTAGCCTTCATCCCATTCATTGACTATCAAACTCACATCCTCCATTGTGAACCTATAATTAGTTGGAAAACTTTCGTGCGTTGGATCCTTCTTGACCTGCATATACATATGTTGCATGATGGCTCTAAATCGTGTGATATAATTATGTGTTTCTATTATTTCTATTGATATGCGTGCTGTGTGCGCAACCAAATAGGTAATTTTTTCCAAGTAGAAAAAAAATGTTCACTTACTGTCATTTTTCCTTCTCTTAATTGTTGTGTGCCATAAATTGGCATACCTCACATCCAAATTGTTGCTACCTGATGTGCACATGCACTGGTAATACCCTAGTTCTTTCCATCCGACCAACACAATTAATATTAACAACCATGTGTAATGGAATTCAATGCCCTTTTCTTGGGCCTTTGTACAATCCTGTAAGAATAGGCTCACTAGAAAGGTGGACCAGTTCATCTGGATCCTTTCCACACACTTTTCTATTACTGCAATGACTGCAGCTAGGACTTCATCTTTGCGACATTTTCAAAACATCTTATAGTCCAATACCTACATCGAAAACCTCAAATTTTTAACGATGATGCTCTTAACATCCATACCCCTCTTTCCTCTAAATGTGTGTAATTTATCTTTCATTGACTCAAAGAGGGCTCACTCTCTCGCCTTGTTGAAGAAAAGTCCTAGATCTTTGCCAGCTTTTGGAAAACCTGCAATACATGCAACTAACACAGTATCAATTGATACTGGGTGATCTAGGCAGAGTGTCCCCCCATGAACACAACTCAATAACACCTTCACACAGGTATAAATTTCCGTACTCTGTCCAAAATGAGGAATTTAAAACAAGTCCAGTATTCCTTCTTTATCCAACCCCAACACCCATTCTTGTGGCTCTAGTAAGATTTATCCTATGCCTGGGATGATCATAGTGTGCAAATATTGATCCATGTCCAACTCAGGGAATTTTTGTGCATTCATGATATCATGGTCCATAAAATTTAGGTTGGCAATATTCCCCAACATATGTTCTTCACTACTTACACTATTCATAACTGGTGCTATAGGTAATGGGTACCTCCCATTGGATGTTACATGTATCATTGGTGCATCATCCTTCCTTAGCGGTAAGTAGTCTCTATGGAAAATTTCCTTTTTCATCGAAGCTGAATCTCTGGCTACATCCTCAACCTCTGGTGTCACCACTAGTCGCTTTGCTTGTTTCCTCATTGTTGCAGATGGTGCTCCAAATTTTGGCGGTGCCATTCTAATTCTGTTATGGATTCCTAGAATATTTCTATGTCTATTTGCGGGTAGTTGTAGCTCGACTCTATTCTCAAATTCTCTTTGTTTCACTCTGTTTTCTCCCACTTACATGCAACAATGACTTAGACTTAACGACTTCCTGTTTTTTTTGTGTCTTCGTTCCAAATGTACCTATATCATCCTTCCTTAACTGCCTTGTCCAATCCGCCACCATGGTTGATGATTTATTAACTAAATGCTCCTTTATTACCAAATCTTTCATGTTATTTTTCCCTTGTACTATCGATTTGTCGTGCTTTCCAAAAACTTTTACCATTTAAGACTTATACGACACTTTTATGACCTGTCACTCCTAATTCATAACCATCATTTATGTATTTTAATTATTTTATCAGTCTTGTCATTTCCACACTACTCACTAGTTCTTTGATGTTTTATCTTTGTGCTTCACAGTCTGTCTCATCTATGTATTGTCTCTTAAATTGGTGCAAATCTATTTTGATGTGTGATGACCATTCCTTCTACACAAGTTCTTATGCCTTGGTACTCGAACACTCTTTTTATTTTTGTTGTATCTACTTTTTATTTTATTTTCTTCCTTTGTCTACTTTTTATTTGTTTTTCCTTGTTTTTCTTGCTACTATGGTATAGCTACTATAATACACATGTTCTAGTGCATCCAATATTATTGCGCACGTTATCGGTAATCTCTATAGATTTTTAGTTGAATTCCATTCACCATTCCTTCAAATACTTATCCATTCAAGGTTTCCAACCACATAGTAATTGTATCTGTTACCTACTGAATCACAAAGGGTCCAAACCAATCCATTATAAACTTTCTTGGATGTTGCATAAACTTGTTGTCATAGAGTAGTATTAGATCTCCTACTTGAAAATTATTTTGTTTAATGTGTCGATCATGCCAAGCCTTCTCTCTTTATTTCTAAACATGCTGATGGAATCCTGCGACAAACCAATCTTCCTCAATATGTACTAACTGTGCCAATCTCTCTTCTATTGCACCAGTTTCCAATAGATTGGTGATTTTGGTAATGCACATACTAGGTAAAATAAACTCCATAGGAATTACTACTTCTTTCCCATAAACCAACATGAAAGGTGACTTCCCTGTCAACTTTTTACTTGTAGTCTTGTAAGCCCATAATACTGCAGGAATTCTTAAGTCCCAATCATCTCTCCCTACATTGAAAATTTTTGTGAAGGCATTCTTCAAGATTTTATTGAAAGCCTCCACTATTCCATTCTCCTAAGGATGATACGAGGTACTCTTCTAATGATGGATTTAGAATGTTGGAATTGTCTTGTTTAGAAAGTGTGTACCTTGATTACTGAGTAATATACGTGGACATCCAAAACTTGTGACCACATTCTTGAATAGAAACCACACAACAGTCCCTGTAGTGCAGTCTGTAACAGGTGATGATTCTACCCACCTTGTCAAATACTCTGTCACGATGATTATGTAACTTTCCCATGATCTTATTTCTTGTGGGTTGATTGACCCCACAAATTCTATGGCCCATTTCTCAAATTCTTGCATTGTAACCTATGGTTTCAATGGATTTCATCCCTCCTAGATGGTTTTCCCACTCATTGGAATACATCACATCACTGACATTACTCCCTAGAATCTTTGTGAAGTGTAGGCCACCCAACCCTTGCACATAAAAAATTTTGTGCAGTTTCTCTCCGTACATAATGTCCTCCTACAATCCCATCATGTGATTCTTCAAGTATCACCAGTCTCTTGTGTTACAACACTCTACATCTCAATATTCTATATGCACCCGACTTGTATCAATTCCTTGCAATCAATTGATAATCGATTGCTTTCACTACCAGTTTTTTCTTCTACACTACCATCATCTTTGATGGAGCCATGCTTGTACTTACAAACTATACGATGTCCGAGAAGTAATCATCCACCATATTTACTACAAATAGTTGTTCATATGGGAAGCCATCATCTAAATTTCATGCATCTTCTCTTGACAATATGCATGATAGATGATCTAGTCTTGCATTCAGCTTCCTTAGTTTCACATCAACCTCAAATTCATATTCTTGAAATATAATAGCCATCTACATATTCTCCCCCCCAACATTGGCTTGTTGACTAAGTATTTTAATGCAAAATGGTCTGTATAAATCTTAAAGTGAGACCCTAATAAATAATGTCTGAAATTTTGTAGCGCATAGACCATTGTCAATCCTTCTCGTTATGTGGTACTATACATATTCTCTTCTATAGACAACTTCCTACTTGCAAAATAAATTGGGTGATATATGTCTCATTCCCCTGGTTGGTATAGTATTTCACCAAATGTTATGGACGATGCATCTACATGTACATGGAACTCTTTGCTCCAATCTAGAAATATCAAAATCGATGTGGTTAGCAATTTATGTTTCAAAGTGTTCGCCCCCTTCTGATAGTCCTCGTTCCATTGAAACTTGTCTTCCTTCTTCATTAAATTTTCCATTGGTTTTGTTATCTATGCATATCCTTTGATAAATTTAATGTAATAACATGTATGACCCAATGTTTCCCTTAGTTGTTTGATTGGTGTAAGAGGTTTTAGCTTTAGAATTACTGCAATATTAGCTAGATCTATTAATAGTCCCTGTTTTCATACTAAATGTCCCAAGAAAATTCCAAACGGTGTACAAAACATGCACTTCTTCAAATTTATCAAAATCCGACACTGTCTGCATCGATCCAACATGAGCCTAAGGACTTATATATGATTTGTCAGTAGATTGAACATCATATAATCATCCAAGTAGACTTCTAGGAACTTATGGATGAACTCCTTGAATACTGCAACCACTACTCTAGAAAACACTATAGGGGAATTATTCAATCCAGATAGCATAGATGTATACTAATAGCTCCCACACTCAGTCGCAAACATGGTATTTTTCCAATCCTCCTAAACAATTTTCATATGATGGTACCCAAAGCATCCATCTGTGAAAGAATAAGTCTCTTGTCCTCCTACATTCTCCAATACCTCATCCATGCATGGTTTTGGGAATGGGTCATGTAAGCACGCATCATTCATCTTCCTTAGATCCATGCAGATCTTGATTCCTCCTATATTTTTTTCCTACACTACCATTGGATTGATCCATTCACATTCCTCTACCGATTCAACAATTCCTATGCTCGACATCCTATCTATTTCAGCCTTCATTTTCTCCTTGTACCTCGGATTTAAACTGTAAGGCCTCTTTTGCACTAGCTTAGCTCCTGGGTTTAGTGGGATATTCATATCGCCCAAGTCTCCTGATATTCCCTTCATCTCTAAAAATGTCATTGGGAAAAGGTATTGATATTATCTTAGTAAGTCTGAAATCTTCTCAATTGCTTCATCACTCCAATAATATCCTATTTGCTCAAACTTGGTATTCTCTTTCATCTCAATGTTTACATTTTGCATCTTTATAGGATGTGTATATGTGGTGGATTCAATATATGGCACTTATATTTCTCATGCTTCTTCTATCTCAGGTACTTGTATATTTTTTGGAACCTCTTCATCATGCTCCTCCTTAGCTACATTGTAGCACTTCAATAGCTCATAGACAATCATCTTGGCTCTGTGTGCACTGCATAATGGTACCACCTCCATCATCCCTTCTTCTAATAATATCTTCATTCAGATATCTTGTAGCACTGCATCTATTGATGGAGATTCATGTTCAAATTGTTGATTAAGGTTGGTTGTCATTGATTTCAACCCTTAAAGAAAACCCCATAGCACAAAGGTTTGGGTAATGGACCCAATATTGTTTGATGTAAATATGACTCATTATTGTTTTTTCATGGTTGATAAGAAGTAAATATGGATGAACTCCAAAGTGGTCCCCTTATGGTAAAATCCCTCACGGGAAGACACTTTGTGGAGTAAGAGAACCCATGATTAATTGTGGAATAATGAGATGAAGGAAAGTGAATTTTTCAGGGAAAATATC
>JASDQU010501503.1:30041-41291 GCA_032191745.1 Picea mariana | reverse complement strand
GATTTCATGTTAAAAGTATGAAGTCTATGAGAGGGAGAGTATAAGTTTGAATTTCTCCTCGTCCTCAGGATTATTGCAAGGAGTGCAGTGAAGGTCCACAAGGAGTGCATTGACAAGATTCTGAGTTTTACCTCAAAAAAGATCAGGAGAGATAGAGTTGTTCTTATACCAACAGAAGTGAAAGTATAACACAGAGCCGTGCCAGGTGTGTGCAGGTTGAGAAAATTCTTAGAATTTTCCAACCCAAGGGAGCGGTTGAAGAACTTCTATCGCAAGGAGTGCGTAGATTTGGGATATATCAGATAATCAAGGATTATCATGAGGGACACAAGGAGTGCGTGCAATAATTCCTTAGAATCCTTGAGTTTGCAACAAGAATCAAGATTAGTAGGGATAGAGACTTGGAAAGTCTAGAGGATAGATGAGGTTTGGAGTCACCTCGCAGAAATCAAGCTTAGGAGGAAAGTCACCAAGTTATTTGGCGAGTAACTATTGAGAGCTTGAACAGATGGTGGAAATTCTCATAGGGAGAAACACTGATTTATGTGGACCATTGGATCGAGTAGATCTGCGGAGAGGATAATACCAAGTGTCTTTCAACACTTGCAATCTCAAGAGAGATAGAAGTCGTTAGATCCAGATGAGCATGAGCCGTTGATTGGGCGCTCTGAAATATCAACATTTCGGGAGTCGAGAGAGTGGAGGAAATTGCTACCTGGAGGTCGTGAAATGCGAAATACTGACATGATCTGGACCATCGGATCATGGAGGAATTGGGACCGTTGATCTAAGGTGAGGAAGTCGCGGGTTCGAATATCGTAAAAAGGGAGCAAGGTTGCATCGCGAGTTCCCGATACATGAAATCTCGACGTGCTTGGAGGTGGACCCCAGGGTTTGGCTATAGGCCACATGGTAGAAGAATAAGGGAGGATCTAGGAACCGTTAGCCCATTTTGGGGTTTCAAGAATCAGAGGATTCGGGGTGTCTCACAATGAAAGTCCTAAAATCATGAAACCTGACACGCCTTTTGGGGTTAATTCTGTGGTCACATAGAGTGGAGGCTCGCTCCTAGTGCATGTTCATGCAGGTGAAGCATATAAAAGGACACCTGTGGTTATATGTGTGAAGGGATCCAACCGGGACCAAAGGATCCATTTCGGCTCGAGAATTGGAAGATCCAAAGACCGGGAGGTCAACAGACCCTGCTGAGGTGGGGGTCTGCATCATAATTTAAAAATATCGAAACACTACATCAACTAGCCCTCATGGAAGCTACCTCATATATAAATAAAGAACTTGCTTTATTTTTTAATTTTTCTACTCAGTCTTGATTTTATTTTTATTTACATAGTATTTCACATTTGATTCAATGCTTCACATTTCATTTGATTTTTAGCCTTTTATTTTTCTCCCTTGAGAATTATCACTCTAAGCTTCTCAAATGTTTGATATCTTGGGCTTGGATATACCTTTAAGTGTAACCCATTTATTTTCAAACAACCTAAGAACTGTGTGACCCGGCTTCCAGACATAACCCCATTCCTAATTGTGCAGCATTGATGTGCATCACTTCAAGTCAAATCTAATAGTGAAACGTAGTTCGTTAGTGCATGACCATTGTACATTTAAAATGTAACCAAGAGAGGAGCCAAGGACCTGTCTAAGGAAATATTTTTTATGTTTGTCTAGACTAAGAAGAAATGGTTTGGGAAAGACATTTGTAGTACTCCATAGAATGTTACTCAAGGCATTCACGCATCTATAATAAAATTGGAAAATATCAGCATCACATGTATCACCACTCATTCCTTTAAAGGAAGAATTGAATCATGCCATCCACCTCTCTCTGAACATAAGAGAATAATTTTTTTTAAAGGTAAAGGCTTGGGGAAAGTAATTCTAGATCACGTGGAACATGAAAGTATCTTCGTTGGGGCTATGGATGATAGCTAGCAGTGGATAAAGGCTTGTGACACTGGGGTGACTTCGTCAGGGCTATGTAAATTCACTGGAAGTGGAGAAACACTAGGGAAATGCATAAAAACTTGTGTTTTCAAAATTTTTGATGTCTCAATTCCCTGTAGTACTCCTCGTGCCTCCTTGTAACATTTCCATTTTAAGAAATTTGTTAAAGGTCAATTTATATTGTACATAGATCTAAATTCTCCTTTGTATCCTACAAACCTTATCTCATCAAAATATGCATTTTAAAATACCATTGGACCTATTATTTCTCTCATGGGTCATGCATCATAATGATCCCTTTCTCAAAGGTTTTTGTTTTGATACCACTTTACAAAGATTCATGGTTTCACCCAGTATGTCACAATTTGATGTGTTAGGCACCAACAATGCTCCATTTTCTTGTACATTTTCTTACTAATCTCCCTCCAAGAAAATTGAGCCCCCTTTTATTCTTCTTTGAAAAAGCCTTGACTTGTGTTTTTTTAAATGATTTCTCCTCCCTCTTTAAGAATGCAACTTTAAGTTTTATATTTTGGTTGAGTTTTCATTTTTTGACTTTGGGCACTTAAGAAATTTTTTGAATATGAATTCTTGAATTTCAGGAAAGTTAGTGTAAAACCATCCAATATACATCAGAGGAGATACCTCAAACTCCTCCAATGTACACCAGAGGAGTTCCCTCCAACATCTCTAGTAACCATTGGGAGACTTCCTTCAAAAGTCTCTGAAGGATATTTTTATCATTGTACGACTTTATGTAAACTCCCCTGGTTTGACTGGAGGAATTCGTACTAACTCCTCTAGTCAAACCATAATATTTTTTCCCTTACCCTTTGCGATGACCAATGCACTTCACATCAAGTCCTATATTTTACACCAAGGAATTTGACACAAGGTCCCTTGGTGTATACCAAAGGAATTACCATAATTTACTTTGGTAGAAATGTACAACTTTCTCTCATTGCATTTATTGCACCTAAGGCCTATAAAAGAAGTCACTCACCCATCGTTTATTCACCTTTGTTTACCAAGCAACCAAAAGGAGATAAGGAGCTCTAGAGTGAGTACATTTTCAAGATACCAAAAGAACAAGAAACCCCCCCTTCAAAATACTTTGTCCACGTGTTGATTCATTTCTAGGTAAGCCCTAAATCCATATTTACCCTTTATCTTTCACTTATAAAATTGTTCTAGGGTTAAAGTTTTATTATTATTTTTTAATTTTTTCCTTTTGTACCTTGGTATACAAAGTTCTTTGTGGCAGTAGTGTATTTTATCCTTTACCCCGTGACATATTCTATGGCTCTCAAGTCGTCCCAAACCCAACCCTTATTTCATTTGGGTTACAACCAATGCCATCCATAGAATTTTTTGAGCTATGAAATCTAAACCCCTTAATCATCTGAGCACTAAGTGGCAAGACTAAATGCTAAAAGCAAGTAGAAACTATCTACCTTGTCCAGTGGACATTTCCCCGAATCTCAAATTTCATTAAGCCTATTCAAAACCCCTTCAAGTGTGAAGATACAACCCAGTCGTGGAATTAGTGTTAAATCCCGAACCCTAAGCTAAAAATCTATGGAAATACTTAGTTAAAACTCAATAAAATGTAGTGTAAACCAACCTAACCGGCATTTTTCACACTAAAAACTTTGGTTCGTTCAAATCTTTTAACGATATCTCCTCTAGCCTCTTCGAGGGATTTAATCCCAACTTCTTTATTTTCCTCTCTACTCATCGACATACTTAATGTAAATTGATCTGACACCTTCGGGTATGTTTGTCCCATCTATCCTGGTTTTATTGAAAGACTTAGTATAAACTCCTTTGGTTTTCACTAGAGGAGTTAACACAAACATCATCGGTTTCCATAGTTATTCACCCACACTTCACATGATTTTCATTGAATTGTTTGGAGACCTTCCTACGAACTCCTTTGGTGTATTCAACACCTTTCACATGAATTTATCTGGTACACAATGGATATTTTTACACTAACTCTTCTGGTACACAAAGAAAACCCATCGACACTCTTTTAGTTAACTCGCCAGGTGCTCACTGACATTTCTTGCACCAACCTCTTCTGTGAATGTAGAAACCCATTGACGCACTTAAAATTAACTCCTCTAACAGAAATTGAAGTGGATCATGAGAACAACTCTGGTTTCAAACCTTTTGACCTTTTCAACTTGGTTTCTGATATGTATTTTCACTAAATCATCCACCATGCCTATTATTATACTCTCGCCATCCGATGATGATCTTCCACCTAGTATTGAAACAAGTGAATCCTCAGGTACTACACATATATTTCTTAAATAAACTCATTTTTGTTCCTAATCATACCTATATCTTCTAATTAATCTCATTTTTTATTTTCATATTCAAATAAGTCTCAGAGGAAGAAGGGATACATCAAAGGGCCTACCACCGAGGGATTTGATAGTGGCCACCAGATTAAAGATGATATCGACATTACTGGGAAAAGTATAATGACACTTTTGTATTCCTAGAAAAGGGAGAAGATGCACTTAAATACGATGACATCTATTAGATGTTTAGAAAACATACCTTTTCCATTGATGTTGAGGAATAGGATGAACTCAATATTTTCAAGAACATCAGGAGGTATGGAATACATAGAGTAGAAGAATACATTTTTGTGTTCCCCATCACTAACACAAGCGCCTGGATACTTAAACATGTTGAATTGGGGAACAAATATATCTGCAATTCTAGGGGAGAACCTATAGCATCGTTCTGACTCAAAGACCTAGAAAAATGGTATCATCTGAAGAACGGGACCAAGAATCTAGATTGAAAACTTCTTGGTGAATTCAATCATACATCCAAGAATTTCAAACTTAGAACCACCAACGGATATCTTGCAACCGCTCTAAGAAAGCTTTATCAATACATGGTGGCCATGCTATGCAGGATGTACGGGGAGAAGGATGCCTCCAAATTTCCCCTATCGTATATGCCATTTATTTACCACTACGTAGACAAAGGATCATCATTCAACTGGGATGACATCGTATCAACAAACCTTGGAGAATCCATCACAACGGTTGTAGAATCCCAACCCGAGACCTTCCCTAGTTTCCATATGTCTTTGTACCTTATAGACATCATGTGTGTTATCACCTATTATGTTCTACAAAGTTTTATCTCTCATCCCTTATTTTCTTCATTAAATTGTTTTGTATAGGTTATAAATCCTCATCATTAGGTTGTTAAAAATTCAAAATATTGATCATGGGGGTCAAAATAATGTTATATTGAGAGAAATGAGATATTCTTAGTCTTGTAAAAGGGGATAGGAGGAATTATGCACATGTTTGTATGACTATATCATGACATCATTAGTTTTAAATCTTTCCATCATAGTCATATGTCATGTCATAGCTTATGTCTCATGATTACCAAAGTTAGATAACGACTTTCAAGTCGATTCCATCCAAAAATATGCCAAAGGATAGTTTATGAGGGCGCTACAGGGACTTTCACTTGTCCCTATTTTTCATCATCACGAGTATTGTTGGAGGATTTTGAAGATGTGGATCATCCTACCTAGCAGAATGAAAGACTTAAGGTGGTTATGAAGTACCCAATCAACATCAAAACATGAAAAGGTGGTGGTACTTTCACCTATTAATATTTGTTATCCAGGAGGTCACACGAATGGGATTTTTTAAAAACAATTCTTTTAACCCGATGTATTGTTTTGTTACTCTAGTTTTACATTGCAACTGGTCAATTTAAATTTCCTCCATATAGCCAACAAATCATGTATCTATCTCCACGTAGTAGGAATATCCCACTCTTATATCAAGGAATCCAGTCATCTAGTCATGACAGTAGATATGGGTAAAAGTGGACATGTAAACAGAAAGGAACCTAAAGGACCCAATATTATGGAGGCATATGAAAACAACAGACATATCTTCGACCGGGATGGTTTCTATATGTTTTGCACCAAATTATATGGTTATCTCTATGGTGTAGCTCGGGTATTTTTTGAAGGATTTGATGGACAGAGGGTTTAGATTGCTAATCTAATTATGAAGGTTACAAAGGAGTAAATAGCATCAACCTGTAATCCCCCTGCTGATGGTGAAAAATGGTTCAAGAATGAATTAATCATAGGTGGGGATGTCAATCAATTCATGAAACCAGAGAACGAAGATCCCAATTGGGCCAAGGGTATTCCTAGAGACTAGATATTTGATGAATGGGTGGAGGCCTTGTTGATGCTCAAATGATATATCACATGTGAAGGATGTTATTCTACTGTGTTCTTATTTCATATACGATTCCTCCTTCATTTGTCAGGAATTAAAAGGATGAGCCCACCATATTATTTCTTGAGGAACCTAAATAAAATGGCCATTAAAATTCAAGAAAATCCCAAGAATACGCCGCATGGTATCTATCATTAATGGTTAATAAAGGCACTCATTAAAGCAAAACTAGAGAAAAGACATATGGCATGGGATCAATTCTTGATCTAGTCAGGTTTTAAAATAGAAGTTCATCCTCTTGCCCAAAAGTCGACTGATAAAGTTGTTGAACCAACAAAAGGATCATAATCAAGCACAATTCCACCTGATGTTTCAAGGAAGAATAAAAGGAAGATCGGTTTGATGATTTCAGATGAACGAGTTGAGAATACTCAAACCAGTTTGCAAATAGGTGAAGGATCTTCTCATGCACTGGGTGGAGGTAGGCATTCTTTCCCTCATGCACAAAAGGTTTATATCGTAAAATTTAAAATGTTATAAGAACCTATGATATTGAATGAAATTCAAGAACCTGAAACAATAGAGGTACATGCAAACCCTGTACAACCTAAAGAACCCACTCCAAACATTGTTCCTCCTAGTTCTAGTTCTTCAGAAGATGATGTTGATGTATATAAAATTATGATAAGGAAAAGGAGCAGTAGGCCACAAAACAAATTCATATTCAAATCCAAAGCCATGTATAACCCTACAATCAAAGATAAGCTTATAGTAATCAATGAGGAACCTATAAACCCTAATGTGGGGCCATCAACAAGCAAGAAGGTTTCTAAAATAAGAACTGAGAAGAAGAAACTGAAGAAAGAGGATCTAACAACAAACAAAAAGGCTCCTACAGGGAAAGACATAGTTTCTCCTAGAAAAAAAAGTAACAGAGAAAGAAGGGCCCAAAACCTTTGACTAGATCTGAAGATCGTAAGCCAAAGAAAATGACAACTTGTTCTGAAACGAAGCAAAAAATAGGTAACAATTTGGATCTGTTATCTAAGGCAGCTAAATCTGTCTTCTAGGGAGAAGTTTCAATTTGAGAACTTAAGTGTTTATGAAAAACCTAAATTTTGACTAATGATGATGGATGCTTGAAAAAATCCTTTTTGTTTTCATGAAATTGAGGTATTATCTCCCCTTGAGTAATGATTAGTTGTAGCCTGAGTAGGAAAAGGGAATGAAGGATATTAAAATCGGGCTTTAAAAGAGCACTACAGGAAGTTTCCACAAAACTCTTCACAGGAAAATATTGGCACTACAGGAACACCCGTAGAAGCCAATTTTGCAGAAGAAATCACAGAATTTCATCTTTGTGATGGGAAAAGTAGATGATGAGGTAAATATTTTGTGGAATCTAAAGAGAGAGTATGATATCCCTTTTAAATTTTATTTACAACCTCTTTCGAGTGGATCAAAATACATATCAGTCATCTATTTTCGATTTGTCAAAGTGTTGAACAAGATGAAAGATCAAAGGATCAGGTGGATCTCGGGAAGGATGCAACATACCATCCAGGTGTAATCAAGTCAACACAATACCTATCTCTATGCAAATTTGTTGCCTAGATTATAGGATCTAAGTTTTAACTGGTTTCTATTTCTATGTATCAATAGATATAGGAAAAAATCTCCCTTAGGGCTTGTAGGAGTCAGTTTTGAGAGATCCCTAGATATCAGATCGATCATAAATGTATGAAACTAATGTAAAACTCTATATATTTGATGAAGTAGAGGAAGAAAGGGTTCAATTTTTGTTTTGGCTTGACATTGTATATCTAAGGACTATTTTGATTCATATTGCCTATGTAAAGACTTAAGTTGCTAATAAAGTTAATGGTTAGTTTTTGTTCCTTCTATGTTTATCATCTTCTTGTTTTCTTCTGAAACACTCTGTTGATGTTATATGAGCTTATGACAAATGCTTATGTGTTGAGAAGTTTCTTTAAATGGTTTTTAGTAATCTTTTCCACATTGGTGTGTCTTACTAAAAAAAAATTGGAATGATTTCTAGATAAATGTTTATTCTTCTATTGTATAAGGACATTAAGAACAAGATTTGTTTATTGGTGGATTTATCAGTTTCATTTTTCCCTTCTGTCAATCACATGACCTAAAAATTTAAGTCTCTAGCCATTAGTTTTATTTACCTGGCTTATTTCACCTAGGTAAGTGATCTGAACATATCATATCATTATTTCCTTTCAAACCAAGCAATGATCTATCCATCTTAAAACCCCTATTGAACATTTTGAAACAAGGTGTGTTGGGATTAAGTCAATAGCAGTCTTGATTTGACTTCTAGCACTAAAAATGTGTGTGGCCCACCAATACCTAAAAATGGATTGGGAATGGAAGCTAGCAGACACAACCATTCATATATATTGGAAAGTTCTCTAGGATGACAGGTACATAACAAAGTACCAAAACGTTTGCAAGAACTTCCTAGATCCATTGTATGAGTTCATTTTTTGCATGTTATCCCCATATATGACTAGAAAATAAATATTTGTCATCAAGAGGATTAGGGATTATTACTTGATGGAACATGGCACTTATATCAGGATATACATAGCTATGAAATCCTCCCATCTACTCCCTAGGTTTGTACCAAAAAACTAGTGCTTCAGAAGTTGTATATCAATTGGTGATCAACAGAGTAGGGGGAGTGCTTTAGCGAGATAAGAAATACAAATGGCTACCAATCCCATTGTACATTTCTTCCTACTTATTCTTAAACACAAAACAAGCCCAATAAGAAGTGGATGTGCTACTATCATACCACTTCATAGAAGAGAGGCTTAGGAGGCACGGCCCAAATTCAAAGAGCATTTCAACAAGCTAGGAATGCCTTGGGAGTACACATCATAGGTTTGGGAATAATAATAAATACATTGTAACACAAGTGATTATGATGAAGTCATCTTCAGGAGACAAGGAAACCTCATAAGGAGGATTGTAGATGAAGAAAAAGAAAGGGAAGAGGCCAAAATTAAGGAAGAAGAAGAGGCAGTGGAAAAATGATCAGTTGGAACCACATCTATGCAGTCATGATCTGTTGAGGAATAAGAAAACATATCATATAAGAAGAGGAGGAAAAAATAAAATGTTCAAAATAAGAAGAATAATGTTGCTAAAAATAAAAGGAATATTGTCGAAGAGGTTAAAGCCAAGGCCAAATTCGATGTAGTATTAACCACAATAGAAGCAAAATCAAAGGAAGTTGGACCAAAGGGAGCTAAACAAAAATTAGTAGTCGAAAAGGCGATAGCGGATACAGCAGGAATGACAGAGGCAATGGAAAAGGAATCTAAGGAAGTTTTTGACAAAGTAGTTGAAGAAGAATGAAAAAAGAAGTATGTTGAAACAATAAACAATGATGATCAACTGATGGACATCGAAAACTCATAGATATCAATATTGGGTGCCACTAGACATACACAATTCAGCACGCTAGGTTTGGGACTCTGTACTCCATTCAGACCAAGTGAAGTACCCAACCTAAAGAAATTCACATATGACAAGGTGACAGGAAGAATTGTGCAAGAACAAGTGAAGAAAGTTACAGTGACCAAGGGAAATCTAATTGTATTTATCACACAAACCACCATTAGAGGAAATGTCAATGAAGACCCAATCACCATATCCTCCACTAGCTCCACTTTCATGAACACCATGGAATATAACGTCTGAAAATTACACCAACAAAACCTGGAGAAATAAAGAAGGATCAGGGAGCTAGAGAAGAATATTTAGCAGGTAAAGATCAACAAGGGAAGACTTCAAAGATTCAAGGAAAGTACAAAGAAGGTTAGAATAGAACTAGAAGAAGCTATCATTGACATGTATATCCACCTGCATATGTTCCAGGAAATATCTGCCACCATCATCGATCAACAGAGTAGGGTAAAGGATAAGAATACATAAATGAAAAACATATAAGAGGATATAGACATATAGATAGGAGGGTTGCAAAATATCCTGATGCACCGATCAAAATATGTTAGCATTGTGCACGGTCTGTAAGACCCTAGGTTCAGTTTATCTATAACCAACAAAACCCAGTAGAAAGCATACCTTTCAGCATCACCTGCTTGTGCATATGAAGTCTCAGCTGAGGTATCTATTGGGACTGTGAGAATCAAGATTCTACACTATTGAGGGAATGGGAGGAAAAATTTGGTTCATTCTTCCTTATTACATCTATGCACGTAACTTTGTTCTTATTCAGTATTAACTTAATTAGAATTCATATTCCTATAATCAATATATTCCATATTACTGCGTAGATTTGTTGTTGTCATAGTCATGAACATTGCAACATATTTAACCATAAGAAAAATCTATTCTACGATGCATTCAAACATAATTCATAAGAAAACATAGAAAAGATAGACAACATAAGATTCGATATCATCTCTTTAGCATTCCTTTATTGATTCTTCTCATTAATAGACTGTTACATTTAGGAACTTTGGAACCCAATCATATGGAGGAACCCCTAACATTGAACCATAACTCTCTAGAGAGGAAGAGAGGAACCCCTATTTTCCCAACCTGTTACATATTTATATATAAATCTAGGGATAAAATTCGTAATCTGTTCATCCCAAAAATACCAAATTACAATGCATAATTCCCTTAGATAATCGGTTGTTCGTGCTACTTTTCCCTCTGCATGATATTTTTCTGTTGTTCTTCTATTTCTGTAATGTCGAGTTTTCGACCTTTTTTCATTCTTTATTCTCTCGCTTTCTTCTCGTGATTTATCCTCTATCGAATTTATTCTTTTGTTTGCTTTATTCTCTTATATTTGTGTTGTCTTGCTTATTTGCACTTTCCTCCTGGATGCGCCCTAGTTGCGTTCTCCCTATCTTTCCTTATTATTCCATGCACTTTTTCTCTACTTAGTATTTTCCCAAAAACTGTATCAAAATGACAAAAATATTTCCAAAGCTTCCTATCCAACAGCCCCCCAACACTCACTTGTGAATCA
>JASDQU010501503.1:7708-23851 GCA_032191745.1 Picea mariana | reverse complement strand
GTTGATGCACTTTTTTATGGTACAAGTTGATTATAGGTTGTTTGGTACAGGTTGGTGCATGGTTGATGCACTTTTTTATGGTACAGGTTGATTACAGGTTGAGGTATAGGTTGATGCATGGTTGATGCATGGTTCAGGTTATTGGTACATGTTATTTGGTGCAGGTTGATTGGTATAGGTTTGCAATCATATATCTCACAATGATAGTGTGACAATGGTTCCATCATTCTACTTATATGTCAGGGTGGTTGGACAGGGAAAGGATGGGTGGTTGTAGCCACCTTTCGGTTGTAGTTGGAGAACATAGGGGGTTGTAGCCTCCTTCTGGTTGTAGCCAGAGAATTGGGGATTTGGAGCTTCCCTCAGGTTGTAGCCTGAGAAACTAGGGGGTTGGAGCCTCCTTCTAGTTGCAGCTGGAAAACAAAGGAAGTTGGTGCTTCCAATGAATGTAATTCTTCAATACATATAAGAAAAAAGAATTATGTGGTTTTCTCCCACTTTGGGTTTCCACGTAAAACACTGGTGTACTATGTATGTGTATGATTGTTCATATGTTCATTGCTCATTATTGGATGATAATTCTACATTGATATAACACTTGGATTATTTGGTTTAAAAAGGATTATAATTTATCTATTATTGATTCACCCCCCCCTCTCAGTAATCCAACAAGAAGAATTCTAATGGATAATAGTAGAATGGTTGGAGCAATGGAAAGTGCCAGTAGAAGTCAATAAAGGAGAAAAGGGAAAAGAGCAGGAAGAAGCTGCCACAACACAGAAATCCAGTATCCCAACAACTAATACTAGAAAATCAGTAGAGCACACCAAATCAATAGTTGTTGGTACAGTAGCAAAGGAACCAAGGAAGAAGGAAACAACCTTGAGAGCCTCAATTCTAGAAACAAACAACACATAAATAAAAAATGGAGAAGCACAGAAGAAAGATGTAATCTCAACCCAGGAGACAAGGACTGGAAGCATACCAGAGGTAACGAAACCTGTGCATACAAAAAAGAGGAAATCAACCATGTAGATGGGAGAATAGAGAAATAAGATGAGGGAATAGAAGAAACCCATTGAGCTGACAATCATAGAATATGACACAGAGTTAATAGTAGAAAAGGTGAAATACCAAGGAGAAGAAGCACTCTATGTCGCAGAATCGCAAAGAAAATAAATCATGACAAATATAATGGAAGTTAAAGAAGTTTTGGAGAGCTTACAACTCAATGTTGCATAGTAGAGAAGCACAACAAAACAAGTGCCACTACATGAAGAGAAGGAGACAATACAGATAGAAATAAGGGGAAGCGTGACATTCTAGATAAGATAGAGCATGCTACAAGTATATGAGGACACCGCGTAGAAACACGTCAAGGGCATGGAACAAATGGAATTGGTACTGACTAAGATACCAACACAGGCATTATATAAGTTGCATATGAGCATCACATATGAAGTACAATCAAGGGAGAGAATAGATGCAATAAGCTTGGAGACAACCAAGGTACATAAGGAGGTTCTAGAGACAATCCTCAAATAACTGCATATTGAACATGAGGAGGAAAAACAACGCGTAGATAAACTAGATCAAATACTTGAGGATGTCTTCCAAACGATCCCAGATAGTTCACTAGTAGGAGATCTCAATCCAGAAGAAAAGATAAAGAGGTTAGTGTAGACGATGGAAGGGGGTAAATAGGAGATTGTAGAATTGGTTGGGAGGTTGACACCAACCAACCCTCCATAGGTTAAATCAAAGAGGGAGAAACAGGAAACAAAAAAAATAGATAGGATTGCGTTGGAAGTAAAATAAGTATCATATATCTATGAAAAGACCGCGTAGATATGGAAAATCCTCGCGGAAGACAAAGAGATCCAACAATTAGATCAGAGCAAAGAGAAATTGAATTCTACAGTTTAGTAGTTAAAGAAAAGATAGAAGACAATGCCAATATCAGAAAGAATGAAGGTTGTGTAGGAAATGAAAATATTAAAGCATATTTGAAGATGGTCCAAGGGGAAAGACATGAAATAAAGGATTATTTGGAACCCTTGCAGGAGAAAGCAAAAAACATGATAGCATAATTAGAGACAGAGAAAGGAAGACTGGAACATGCACACTCAGAGAGCATAAAAGTGTTGGAGGAGCACATAACAATACAGGGGGTGGAGACCCTAACATAAAAGAGTGTGCAGGCCAAGAAACAAGTAGATGTACTCAAAAAAAAGTTCTAGGAATTGGAGAATTTGGTGCAGGAGGCACACATTTCCTGAGTGGCTCAGGACGAGCCATTGGCTACTTTTGGGGGGTTGTTGGATTAGGAAATTTTGGATATGAGCATAGTAAGTGAGCTATAAGGGAACAAGGAATCAACGCATTCTAGGAAAAAATGAAAAGAAGAGCGAAAGAGGGCAAAGGAAGAAATAAGCCGGGAAAGAAGGAAGATCAGTGCAGAGTCAAAGAAATGAACGATTGGATAGAAGACCAATCGCGTGAAAGGAAGTTAGAAAGTGGACAAGTGGAGTCCAATTAAAATTAGGTTTTTGAGTCATGATGCAATGGTTTTTACCCACCTTTTATATAAATATAGGATGTATGAGATGGTTAGAGGTATCATATCTTATCTTAGATATCATGTGTGAAGAACCAATTTTGGAGAACCGTTTGAGTCTTTGATATGTTTTGAGTCAAAGGATTAGTTTTTCTGGTATGAGGATTATGGAGTGTAACTGAGGGTCGGGTTGCAATATGTGGAGCTTGGTGTGACACCTGTCAGCCTCACCATTATTAAACTCATGATGTAATGCACAAAACACAAGACCTTTTTTATGAATGATAATAAATAAAACATAAGATCTTTGTGGAAATAGCCCATGGGGGTGAACCATGGTAAAAATGGTGTCTCTATGTGTGTTGTGATGATTTTATATACTTTATGATGAATGAATATATATATTAATGCATCTGTTAAAATTTATTTAAAACATGCACTAGAATAATCATACATAATGAATTTTATTGAATAGTAGATATGATTAATGTTATCGTAGAATGCATGTTAAAATAGAAGAAGAAGTCTAATAAGACTAACATTCCCATGAGTTATATCCCTTCCATGATTGTAGACAATTGGGTCATGCAATCATCCATAAGTCATCTCGGGTGAGACTGCGTTGTGCACTATGTGCGCGGCATAGCCTTCTGGTTTACCAAAAGGGTCGATGGTGAATAGGGTTTTGTTGGAGAACTAAGATAGAACCCAGGTCAGCCCATACATCCAACAATGAACAATTATTTCCTTGATTGCAATAAAAGTAAAAGAAGAAAACAAAATATTTTTTTTTCTTTTTACTTTTAAATGAACCTAGATTATTTTTACTCTTTATTTTGAAATTGAATTCTACGTGAAAACATGAAAAAAAAATTCCACTGAAAATCCTACTGTAGGAAGAATCTGAGACCAAAAACAGTAAAGGTACAGTAGAAAAATAGGGAATAAAGGGGGAAAATGAGAAACTTTGAGACTCAATATTCACTTGTGCTTTCTATGAAGGAAACATGTGAGTACTCATGTCTTTTGTGAAGGAAATGTGTGCATACTTTCACATTTTTCTAAGTAATCTAGAGAGTAATCACACCTTTTGTGAAGGAAAAGTGTGAGTATTCATGGCTTTTGTGAAAGAAATGTGCAAGTAACAAAAAAATAGAATTTTGTGCTCTTGAGATATGAAAAATAGAATCACAAAGAAGATACAAAGAATAATATAGAAAATATACTTGATGTTATTTAAGAAATCCCACTAGTATGGTAAGTACATCTCCCTAGGACCTGCCTATTTATCCTATACAGACAATGGGGCTAGACTTCTATGGGTTTCCTAGACTCAAGTAAATGGATTCATAATTAACCTAAGGAGTGGTAGAGATAACATACATTTCACTGTAGGTTTTCCTTCATATATCTTGACTGATGCATATATGAATCTCTGACTCCAGCCTATAAAACCTACTTCTTTCAAAAGAAAGGAAAACAATTCATTTCTACCTCTCTACTTGGTGTTAGAATCCTATATCTAAATTTAATATAACATGATCTATAATGAAATAAACTAGATCCAAACATTTGTAAAGAAAATACAAACATTTTCAGGGGGAAAACCAATGACCTATTGATTAATATGAAGGAATTACATCCAATCGATACCTTAGTGATGATACATCCTCCTTGGCTCTTTGCTCCTTGATTTTCCTAATATTCTTCATCAAACTAGGCAATATGATGTTGGTTGTTTTCAATAGGAAAAGAACCTATGCAATTGAAAAACATAACTCTAAAAATGATTCTTCCTCCCTCATGCTCAAGGATCGCCTTACTTATATAGATCCTTGGAAGAGTCTTGGGAGAGCTTCTAAATATTCTAGAACCCAATATAAACTTGAATGATGTGAGTTCCTAGGCTCATGCCATGAAGATACAACCCACCCATCACTTAGCTCTTTGTAACTCATCAAATATATAAGGTTACACAGATCTCTGCTTATTTCACTATAGATGACATGTGACTATGATCACATGTTGTCTCCTATAGGTCCTGCAATGACCCTAAAAAAATTCCCAAATCTCAAGCAAGACATGTGCTTTGGATTTTGTCTTTTACTAGATTCCCTTTTGGCCTGTAAGGTGGAAATTATGGATATAACACTTGATTATATAGAAAAACCCGTAAGGTAGGGAAAAACCTTACAATTGATCCTTTAATGGAAGGAATCCACTCATGTTCACTTGCCTCACTGAGGGGGAAACCTCCTAATTGTTGGGGAATAGGGTGGAACACAACGTGAAATAGAGGAAATTGTATTGCATATAATCACAGAGAAATAATTTTTTTTGAAGATAAGAGGTGGTGTCTAAAGACATTGTTACAACACTTAATCATAATGCAGTGTGATTATAACATCACAATTCATGTTGTACATCTTTATACTCATGATCTATTGCACAATCTCATTTCACATGATTGAAAATGACCCAAGGGGTCTCTTTTTATAGCCTCAAGATCTAACTAATTTCTATAGAATCTAGAAGATCCCATCCACATGTAACCATTGGTTATTAAACTTGACTCCTAAAAATATTCTCTATTGAGTCATCTTGATAGGACCACCTATGTGTCCAATTTGTAGTCGATTGTTGGGCTGGTCAATCTACCACCCGGCTATATTCGAATGTTGGTCGATTGTCCAACCAACAAGCACGTCTAATACTCGAACGACTATTGTGGTGTGTTTTTTGATCACCGTATTGAATGTATGTGGGTTGACCTCTTGATCGAATGAACCCAGGAGATGTGTGATGAACCATTAATTCTTGATGTTCCAATACCCCACATCAACACACAACTTTAGAGTTTGAGGAGGTGAAATTACATCACTAGCAAACCTCCCCACAATTTCATCTTCCTAAAACCCAAGAAGCATGCAGATATTGATAAATGTAGCTTCAGCGAAAGGTTTGGTGAAGATATTAGCAACTTAATCTTATGTTCTGCAATATTCAAGAGAGACAACATTCTCATGGACCAATTGTATCAAGTAGTGAGCATGGAATTGAACATGATTTATCTTACTATGGGAAACAAGATTTTCAACAACATGTTTGGAACTTTGGTTATCACAGTAGATTGTAGTTGAGGTCTGAGCAGGAAGGCCATTCTATCCCAAAATTTGGTTAATCCATACAACTTCAGTTCCTGCTTGAACGCCATGATATTCTAATTTTGTAGTCGACAAGGAGCCTACCTTTTTTTCTTGCATGACCACACCAAAGGTCCAACTATATAGTGAAACACATAGCTAGAAGTGAAATTCTTGTCATCACCATTTCTATCCTAGTCATATTCGGTGTAGCCGATTAGAAAATATGAACTTTGACAATACTTGATACCAAAATGAGTGCTACCCTTCAGATAGCGAACAATTCATTTGACTTCTTTCCAATGGCTTTCTTTGGGGTCCTGCATGAACTGAGAAACCACACTAATAGAGAAGTAAATGTTAGGTCTACTATGAGTAATATAAATAATATTGTCGACAAATTGTCAATAAAGTGTAGCATCGACTGCAAGTGTTTGATAGGTTTTAGTAAGCTTCACTCCAGACTGAAAAGAAGTAGCACAAGGCTTGCAATCAACCATCTTAAAACGTGTCAAGAGATCCATCACAGATTTAGACCGAGAAATGAAAAATCCATCACAAAGTGGTAATACTTGAAGATCCAAAAAATAATGCACAGTGCTAAGGTAGTTCATATCAAAGGAGTCAACAATTGTTTTCTTCAATATAAGGATGAGATCATTATTATTTCCAGTAATGAGTAAATCATCTACATATACAAAAACAATCAGAGTGTCTATATTGGTGTGGAGAACACACAAGATATGATTAGATTCACACCATTTGAAGCTATTGAAATATTAATTAATTGATTGTTGAAAGATTAATTATTGCAGGGATTAACTATTAATTGTCGAAAAATATTGCAGTGATTAATTAATTATTGGAAAAGATTAATTGTTGAAAAATATTAATTTTCGAAAGTTTACATGTTGTAAGATTGGTTGTCATTGATTTCAACCCTTGAACAAAGTTGCACGTTGAAGTAAAGTAGTCGTAAACTTAAGATAACAAGTTTGATGTGAGTTTCATTTGAATTTCATGCCATCATGAGTTGCATGGAAGTTGCATTTCATTATGAAATTTCTCTTTAAAACATAGAGAAGAGTCAATTGCAAATCACTTATGTGTAATCACTTATGAGAATACAGGTTGGAGATATAAGGTAGTGAGTCAAAGAAAGAGAAGTCCAGTGAAGTAAGAAGTTTGCAGGAGCCAAGAGTATGGATAAGGGGTTTCATACAATAATTCCTTGAGTATATCCATAGGTTTTAGGAGGAAAATCATAGACATGTGTGGGATGCAATGAGGTAAAGTGTGGATACCCACGAGCAGACAGTCCATACAATCACGGGCCTGTGAGGAAATTTTTTGAATATCGAGTATCTAAAACTAAGTTCAACTATAGGATTGAAGGTATGTCTTCCTGTGTGTGTTAGGGTGAGTATTCTAAAGAAATCGGGAACATGTATGTCTCAGTGATTCATAAGAAATTTATTTGGAGAATTGTCTTGTGGATCTTGGTATGAGGTGTGTGTGGTTACATTCTTGATGAGATATTGATATCAATATAAGCAACAAGAATATCAGAGACAACATTAGCAATAGGTAAACAGTGACAGAGGAAGTGACATATTGTTCTACATCTATATTTCAGGGTGGTTGGACAGGAAAGGAAAGGGGGTTGTAGCCTCCTTCCGTTTGGAGTTAGAAAATCAAGGAATTGGAGATTCCTTTAGGTTGCATCCTGTAAATAGGGGGTTGGATCCTCCTTCTAGTTGTAGCTAGATAAATAGGAAGTTGGTGCTTCCAATGAATGTACTCGTTGATTAATAATAAAATCATTATGTGGTTTTTTCCCGCATTGGGTTTCCACGTAAAATTTTGGTGTATTGTGTTTATGTGATGTTTATGGGTTCAACAATATTTTGAATACTCATAATATTCATTGGAGGTTTTATATTGTGATTAAAAGTACTGATTGTGCTCATATTGAATCACTCCCCCCCTCTCAGTATTCCAACAGAATCCAAGTCGAAGGAAGAAATTATCAATCTTAGCATACCAGGCTTGGGGAGCCTACCTCAGAATATAAGGTGACTTCTTGAGTTGAAAAACTATATTCTAATCCATCACAAATCTAGGTGGCTATTAAAAGAAAAAATCTTCAGATAGGTCTCCACGAAGAAAGGCACTCTTAACATCCATTTGATGGATTTTCCATTCAAAACAAGCAACAAGGGAAAGAACCAGTTGAAAAGAGTTTGTCATTGAAATGGGGGAAAAGGTTTTAGTGTAGTTTATTCCTTCTTGTTGAGAAAATACCTTCATGAATATGCATGATTTATGTTTCTCAAAAACACCTTCAAAGGTAAATTTTGTCCTGTAGACCCATCGAAAATTAATAATGTTCTTTGCTTGTAGTCGGGGATCCAAGTCCCAAGTTTTATTCTTTGACAAAGAATAAATTTATATATTCATGGCCTACTCCCATTAAGGTCATCCTTCAACATCTGATAAGGTAATAAGGTATGAGGTATCAAGAACACAAGTCATCAAGGAAACTCTAACATGTTTCTTTTGAATTTGAGTCTGATGTCTGCAAGAGGAATCTCTGACATCAGCTCCAATAGCTTCAATTGTCTTGGTATCCCATCGTGGTAGAAAATAAATAGGTGAACCACAATTAAATTCACTATATTGATCATAAGTTGAAGGTTTGTCAATCGATGGACCATTTGAAACATAGGATGATGACTACTCAACTCAGAGGTCAACAATCTAGTCAGAACTGGGAGAAAGTTGGACTATCTAGTCAAAGGATTGAATAATGGAATAGGTAAATCAATTTCAAAGACAACATCAAAGGGATCATCCTATAGTAATGCAAAATATGCATTCAACAAATTAATTCTAGAAGAATTTTCATCAAACCAAACATTACTTCTGATAATGATTTTTCATTTGACAGGATTAAACAGTCATATTTCGACTCTTCAGAGTATCCCATCGTGATGCAAGAATGACTCTTTGCACCCAACTTATTTCTGAAATCATATGGAATGTGATCCTAGGAAACACATCCAAATACACATAGGTGGTCGATGGAAGGATTCTTCAAATACTATCATTTTACTGGAGACATGGAAAGAACAACTTGAGTCAAGATGTGATTGAGAAAATAATTTGCACAATATACTGCTTCATCCTAGAAGTGAGGATGAAGTTCTTTATACTACAAAATACATCTATCCATTTTGACTAACTTATGATTCTTGGATTTTTCAAATCTATTCTTCTGAGGTGTGTGAGGAACCAACCGCTTCCAATCAATACCAAATAAAAGTAGGTATTCTTCAAAGGGTCAATTTACATACTCACCACCATTTTCTAATCTCAAGCATTTGATGGGTCGACCAAATTTATTTTCAGTAAAGGCCTGAAAATCCTGAATTTTTCAAACATAATATTCTTATTTTTTAGGAAAAATACCCATGTGACGAGAGAAATAATTAATGAAAGTCAAAATTCCCCTTGCACCTGTCAGTGAAGGTAGCTTGATGCAAAAAACATCATTGTGAATTAATTCTAGTAGGTTGTGTTCTCACGACGCTTTCCCAGATTCAAATGGTGCCTGATTATTCTTCCCAAACACACATCCCTTACATACTCCTTCAGGGGGAAGCACCTTCAGAAAACCGATAACCATGTTCTGAGTTTCCAGTGCCCGCAGACTTCAGAAATTCAGATGTCCAAGTCATTCATGCCAAATTTAAATTCTCTCATCAGTGTGAGAAACAAGTGGAGTCAGTTCAGGTTCTGGTCAAGTTGAGTCACAAAACATGTACAAACTATTTTTCGAGTCGAGATTCCCACCAATAGAAATCTATTTACCTTTCTTCAAATCACGAACATAGAATCGATCTAGCCAAAATTCTACATTCTTGCATGTTTGTGTCAACTGAGCAATAGACAATAGATTGGCACTGATATTTAGCACATGATAAACGTTCACAATTTTCCCATGTCGACAAGCAACATCACCCTGAACAACAACATCCAAAGTAAAATCATCAGCAACACATATTTTACTCTCCTCATCTTTATTCAATCTCATGAATAAAGTGTCATCCTTAGCCATATGGTGAGTGCACCTAGAATCAACAACCCATTCATTCTATGCAAAATGAGACAAAAAGGCCTGAGAATTCCTGACTTGGAAGGTGAAATTATCAATGGGTTGGAGAGAAATAGACAAATCTCCTTCAAGGAATTTAACCTTCTCCTATAAGTCATCTCACTTCTTATATCATTTTTTCTCCACGTATATATCCTTTCCATATTACTGACATGCCTTATTCTTTCAACTTCATTGTGGTTGTATCTAGGGTCCCTAGTCATGGTATGCATGTTTCTATGCGGAAACATTAGAGTGCACTCTATTCCTAGGATCCATCTTTCCCTTTCTCTAGAGAAATAGGACCTATTTTTTTCCACCAAGATTAACTTCTCCAAGAAATCTATGTTGATTGCTAATTAAAAGACCATAGAAAGTTTCAAAGGTGTAATCCTTACCATATTCATTGTGTGCTTCACAGTTGGTGCATAAAGTCAACACGAACACGTCAAATGGTGTTCTCAAGTTCATTAGGACCACCTCAATGTGCTTTCCACTGATGACATGTGCAACATCAGGAGAGTGTCGGGTAATGAATATCGTAGAAGGAGCCTTAGAGTTTCCCATGATAGAGTTGAAGGAGAAAGCAAAGACACTTAGTCATATTGACTTGGTGTTATCCCATATTCCTGGAGAAGTAATACACAATCTGTAGATGAGCATCACATAAGAAATTCAAGTGCACATAGTGTCAACATCGATGGAGTTTACAAAGGAAATTGCAGATAAGGATGTGTTACAGGAAGAATGTGATCAACTTAGGATGGAAAGAGATGAGGCTGCACATAGGATAGAGAGATTGCAACAAGTGGTACAAGTGGTATACAATCATATTCCATAATTGGTTGTAGAGGAAGACGCCCCTGTAGAAGAAAAACTCATGAAGATTAGTGAATCCATTCAGAGCTTCCTCACAAACATCACTAATTTAGAATCACGTCAGACACCAAGCACTCCCTCAAAGGAAAGGGAGAAAAGGGAGAATATGGCCACAACAATTGTAGAAAAAATTCGAAGTCTAGAAATAGAGTGCACCAAGCTATATGCCGAAAGAATGGGAGTATGGGATCAACTAACAGAAGACACAAAATTGTAGGAAATTGGACAGAAGATACAGGCTGCATAGGGAAAGGAGAAATTTTTTAAGGAAGTGATATGCACATTACCACCAAAAAACATGATGATAAAAATGGCCAAAAATAGAAAATTATACTCAAAGAAGAACCAGATGAGAGCATATCAGTAAGCTAATGCACAAAAGATCAAAACATTGTAGTAATAAGCATACAAGGTGAAAATAAAACTAGTCTCTATGCAGGACATCGTCAAGCAAGAAGTACAAAAAAGTGAAGAAAAGTTGAAGACCCATATTACTGCAAAGATGGTTGAAGAAATTGTGCAACAAGAAACACAAGCTAGGGAAAATATTACAATTGCAAGGGAAAAATTTTAGAATGTTTTGGCAACATAGAAGCAGGCTTGAAGTGGCTTGGGATGAGCCACTCGTGAGTATTGGGGGCCTATTGGAGCAGGTCCATTTTGGGAAAAGTTTTTGGAATCACACAAGATTGGATCATGCGACAAGTCATCAAATAAGTAGCATGTGCAGAGAATAGATATCACATTTTCAGAAGTTAGTGCATGGAAGGAGAAAGTTAGGTAGGAATTTTGGGACAAATTTTCTAGTTTCTAACGGGCTAAACCCTAATTTAATACTATAAATATGTAATGGGTTTTTTGGGTAGAGGTAGTCCTTGGTTGAGTAGCTCTTTTTTAGTTTGATGTGTAGTGAATGGAGTGAGAAGATAGTGATAATATGATTGAATGAGTGTGAGATAAATTGAATATTAGTCGAGAAGTATGTGTGCACTGCATCATAGAACGACTTGGGAAAGTTTGGGTTTTAACTGAAGACTATTGTATGAGTGAAGTGTGCACTTGTTGTAAGAATTGAAGATTTATGAATAATATAAGAATCTAGTCATTGTGGACATAGCCCAGTTTGGGGTGAACCACGTTAAATTCCTATGTTCTGATGTGTTTGTTGTCATGATGTATTGGTTTATTTTGTTTATTACACACATATTACATGCTTAATGCTTAATACGAATATGTTTCCAATGATACTACTATTGAAAGATTAATTAATTAATTGTTGAAATATTAATTATTACAGGGATTAATTATTAATTGTCGAAAAAGATTGCAGGGATTAATTAATTATTGAAAAATGTTAATTGTCGAAAGTTTGGATGTTGGAATATTAGTTGTCATTGATGTCAACCTTTGAAAAAAATTACATTTCGAAGTAAAGTAGTAGTAAACTAAAGATAACAAGTTGCATGTGAGTTGCATGCCATCATGAGTTGCATGGCAGTTTCATGTCATTATGAAATTTCTCTTTAAAACATAGAGGAGAGTCAAGTGCAAATCAATTCTATGTAATCGCTTATGAGAATATAGGTTGAAGATATGAGGCAATTAGTCAAAGAAAGAGAAGTCCAGTGAAGTGAGAAGTTTGCAGGAGTTGAGAGTATGGAGAAGGGGTTTCATACAGGAATTCCTTGAGTATATCTGCATGTTTCAGGAGGAAAAGCACATAAATTTGTGGGATACAGTGAGGAAAAGAATAGATACCCACGAGCAGATAATGCAAATAGTCGAGGGCCTATGAGGAAAATTTGTGAAGATCAGAGATATAAAACTTAGGTCATATACAATATTGAAGGTATTTCTTCCTATGTGTGTTAGGGTGAGTATTCTGAATAAATCATGAACAAGTATGTCTCAGTGATTAATAAGAAATTGATTTGGAGAATTCTCTTGTGGATCTTGATATGAGGTGTGTGTGGTTGTAGTCTTGATGAGATATTGATATCAGTAGCAAAAAAAGGAATATCAGAGACCATAGCAGCAACAAGTTATCAATGATAGAGGTAGTGACATATCGGTCTACATCTATATTTCAGGGCAGTTGGACGGAGCAAGGAAAGGGGGTTGCAGCCTCCTTTCAGTTGGAGACGAAAAATTAGGGAGTTGGATATTCCTTTAGGATGCATCCTATAAATAGGGGGTTGGAGAATCCTTCCAGTTGTAGCTAGAGAAATAGGAAATTGGTGCTTACAATGAATGTACTCTTTGATCAATAAGAAAAGATTTTCATGGTTTTTTCCCACATTGGGTTTCCATGTAAAATTCTGGTGTGATGTGTTTATGTGATGTTTATGATGTTGATGATATTTTGAATGCTCATAATAATCATTGGAGGTTTTATATTGTGATTAAAATTACTAATTGTGCTCATACTCATTCACCCCCTCTCTCAATATTCCAACAATTCGTATTAGAGACGGTCCTTCAGGAAGGAGTCTAACCACTGAAAGGAGATTATCAAATACACTAAGATTAGAGAATTGTTGGCACAAGGGAAGGCCCATGGTTCAAATATTCAACAACACACCAACAAAACCCTAACTACCGGCCCTTTCAGCAACACCTACGAAGCAAATGAAGTCTCACCCGAGGTAGAGGCAGGGGGGTTGTAGGACTCAAGTGTCTACAACCAAGATGGGACATAGATCTATGATTACAATAATTAGAAGAGTACTTAAACAACAATATGCCTTAGTTCTTGAATCTCATTCACATCGTAGATAGAACCCTTATTAAAGATCAACACAGTCACCAAAAAGATCAAGTACTTTCATTCACTTAGCACATAACATTAGCTCAAATCTAGCATTCATTCATCCTTAAGCACTAAGAAACAACATCATATCAATTCATCATACATTATAACAACACTAAGAAGATAAACACATAAACAACATCACACAAAGCACATCAAGACATAGGATATACGTGGTTCACCCCATTTTGGGGCTATGTCCACCAACTTCTTCTTCTGCTTTATTAGTCTTCAATCTTCTTACATTCATCTTCTCCTGTGAAAAAATCCACAGAGCTAACTCTGCAAAGGAAAGGATATCTGCATGCAGCGTGCTAGATCCTCCTTCCCAAGATCAAGTCAAGGAACAGAGCCAACTCCTTACTAGCACAAAGCCTTACTTTACACAGTCTATCTACACAAAGAAACTTTCAACCTCTTACACTAAGCCAACATACTATGCACATAGCCAATCAATCCTTATCAATATACTTCTTACATTACTTTCACTAAGCTTCTACTTAGCACATAGCTACTTTCACTGCTTGTTTCACTGAGCAACTTACAATCTCTTGCACAAAGCCAACATTAACATATTATGCACATATCCAAACACATCGTGCTTCTTACATTGCTTAGCTACTTATTTATACATTTACAAATAGGCCTAAACATGGGTAAACCCATGGGCCAACATCCCTTAACCCATTACATAAACCCTAAAATCCTTTGCTGGGTCCATAAGCCTGCAAAATACATGATATTTCGCGATATCCACTCCGCCTGGGAGCTCCATCTTTGACCAGACTGTTGAAGTCCCAAAAGTGGTCAAACATGACCAATGTTTCCTCAAAGCTTGGTCAAGGGCCAATATGCCCCCAACACTCTCATGTGACTCATCCTGAGTCACTCAGATATGGGAAACGTACCTTCAAAGGCCTCGAGCTTCCTTGACTTGTTGCTTCACCAAAGGCTCCTACTCGATGAACTCATGAATCACTTGTTCTGTAACAGGCCCTTCCAGGCATTGTTCCATTGTTGTAACCATTTGATCCATCTACGAGCCTTGTCCTTCAATCTCTTCAAAAATCATGCAGGCTTCGTCCTACACCGGCTATAATCTCTGTGTAACCTTCATGACTTTTCTCTGGATGGCAGTAATATGTTGTTGGACTGTGCACTATTCATGTGATATTTTCATCCTCTCGACTGCAGTAAGCAGCTTCATCTATGCTTGCATGGTGGATGCCTGCTTTTGCACCTCCTGGATCTTTGCTTATAGTTTCCTCAACTCTGAATCTTCTACGAGGCGTTCATAGGTTTGCACACTAGGATTACTTAATTTCTTACACTCTGAGGCAAGTGCCCTAATTATTTCTACTTTGTTCCTGGCAACTTCCTCCCTTTGGTCGTGCACTTCTTGTGGAGTGCTTGACACTACTTGGAGCTCCAAATCCATTATTTGTGCTTCAAGTTGTTGAATCCCTTCAGCAAGCTTCCCTACTTGCATCTCGATTGACTCTGGTTCATCTTGTGCCAAGCCTGACACAAAGTGAAGTGCTTTAATCACCGCTTCTTTGACCGTAGTTGTAATATCCCTCGATCGAACCCAATTGTAAATGTAATGTAAGTATACTTAAGTTGGTGAGTTGTTTTGACATCATTTTGTAATGCACCTTTCATGGCATAGTGCACGGATGTATTGCGCAGTAAAATGATGTAGCGTGCACATTCCCAGATACCGCATGTAGTAACTAAAGTGTGCACAGTATGGACTCTGGAGGTCAGTGAACCTCATGTATATGATATGTGTTATAGGTCAGTGAGCCAATTATTATAAGTTGGGATGCTTATGTTTTGGAATTAGGCTAGTGCACCTAGATGTTAAACACTAGTGCGCCTATTTTGTATATGTTATGATTAATATAAAATACATTGTTGCGTGTAGACCAACCACAATAAAAGAGATGGGGGACTAAACTTCACCATTTAGGGAAAGGGAGGGCCAAAAGTTAATAGAAAGGGCTAAGCTAGAGATCTTAAGCCAAAAAGGAATATTATATTAATATTTCTTAAAACATAAAGTATGGATAATTATTTTATCCTAAGTTCTAAAGTTGGGGACAAGTGGACCAAAGTAGCTTCCAACATAACAAGTGTCAAGTTGGGGAAATGAATACATATCGTGGGGACTTAGCTCATTTTCACAACTCTTTATCATTCAGACGATCATCTCTCCCATGATTCTGTCGATCATTCAGTCATCCAGTCAAGGATTCCATGACCCTTTCACTCACGCAGTTAGCTATCCTTAAGACATTCATTTCACAGTATCTGAGCCTGTTTCCATAACCATTTCCTGTTGGTGTACCTAGTTATCTTGGGAGCGGGATTGAAGAAACGGGTTGTCAAGCCCATGGGAAATTGAAGAGGTGGTTTGTCAATCCCGTGAGAAATTCTCTGAGCGAGAGAATTGATGGGGATTGATTTCCTGAAGGTGCTAAACTGTAGCTATGGTGCTCTGAGACTTCCTGTCCTGCTTGTTGCTAAAGCCTTGGAAGGGAAGTGGGGAAGCTGAGGGACTGTTGAGCAGAGAAGGGGCACACTTCCTTGGGTGGGA
>JASDQU010501502.1:62743-74762 GCA_032191745.1 Picea mariana | reverse complement strand
ATCAACTGGAGAAGCATAGACAGTTGTTAAGATATAAATGACTCCAACTGGTGATGATGAGACGTCAGCAAAAAGGTATCAATGACATTTAACTAACAACATGACAACGGCATGGCAAATATTTCAAACTTGGAAGTTACTAAATGTGCTAGGATGTGATTTAGAATTTGATTTAGGATTTTGTGACCATAAAAGTGATATATGGGCTGGATAAATTGACAATGAAAACTAAACTCTAGACCGAGTGATAATGAGACACATCACCCTCTTATTAACAAAATAGGAAAATAACAAAACAATTGGAAATCATATCTACTAGACTCACTCCAGGTGACAGGAGTACAACAAAACTTCACTTATGAATAAAAAATGTAGGGTTTCAGAAATGCGCCATTCACCCATCTCGGATGAAGAATACCATCGATTTTTGTGAGCCTGATAGCTCCAAAGTCACATATTTCCACAACTTTTACAGATATGAAAATTAATCAAATTTTCACATCGTTATCAAGACTACACACCACAAACTACCACATAAATAAATATCGAAAAATGTAGGGCATGTCTATTTTTACAAAAAATAATGTAAATAATTCTTTATAACAATACAAAATAATCTAACATACATATAATCATCAAATAGTCATCGCTATTACTCTGGAGTGTTGGGTCTTGATTGAGACGAGGAGGATGGGTACACAGTGTACCCAAAGCAAACTGTGCAATGGAAAATGCTTACAAGTTCATATCCTCGAATGATATCACTATCATCATACCTATTCTAAACAACGAAATGGTGATAGAGAAATGGTTGTGGCAAGGTGAACTAGAAATGTGGTCAATAGTGGGAGAGACATCAATAGATTTCACAACAACATGGAGTACAACAGGATCTTGTGAAAAAATTTTAGAAGACATGGATGACACTTCCATACACACACATATACATTTTACTTTCTCTATAATGTATGGTTCAAGAGTAGGGATTCTACATCCTTAGAAAGGTGAAGTGGAATAATATAATTATATTCATAGGATGTAGTTGCAAAGGTGTTAGGATGCACTTGTAAAGGATTCATTAATTTTGGAGTTTCGTTCATTCAATGCATCGAGTTTCCACAACTATTCCCATATCTAGAGCCATAAAAATTTCACCACGTTGCTTTCAATTATGTCATTTGTAATACCCCCAGGTGGTAATTGTATATACAAATGTATATCTGGTCAGATTGGCTAGTGAGCAAGGATTTTTTGGACCATACTGCCTTGTATGTATGGATGTTTAGACTAGGGTGCGTGTGTGATATGAGGTTGGTGAGCCGATAAGTCATGTTATGTGAGCCAAGTGTTTTATTTTGTAATCACACTATTATAATTAGTAAAATACATCAGTGTTGCAGACCTCGCGACTAAAAGAGTATGGGAGGATAGGACTCCATGAGAGGGAAAGTGGGCTAAGGGACTTATGAGAAGGGCTTAAGCTAGGGGGGATAATCCATGAATATAATAAATTTTTCCTTAAAACTTCCAAGCCTAAGTTGATTTTCATGATTTTTTTATCCTAAGTCCAACTTAGGAGATGGGACGATTTCCCAAGAGAGAGAAAGTGGTTACTCATGTACCACTTGGCAAGTTATTTGCATAAATACTTAAGGCTTAGGCCTAGTGTGTTTTGGGGATCTTGGTCAATAATTTTGAACTGTTGTTGGTATAAGAGAGAGTACTATGTTCCCTATTGGTGAGAGAATTGGAGAAAAGAGTGGAGTTGTGGCAATTGAGTGGCAACCCTGTAAATCCTTGGTGGTTTGGTTCTGAACAAGTAGGTCGTCAGGACTGTGGAGAATTTATTCTTGAGAGGAGAATTGTTGGGATATTTTTCCTTATGTTTTATCCTTTTGGGTGCTTTTAACTCCATGAGATTAGTCATGTGTTCCAAGTGCCATAGAGCTCTGATAATTCCTCGTCGACATTTTGTTGAAGCCCTGGAAGGGAAGTGGTACAGTTGAAGGACTATTAAGTAGTTAAGGGGTACACTTCCTTGGGTGTGATACGATGAGGAGAATGAGAGGCTATGAGGTGGAAATTTTGTTGGAGTTAGTGCCATTGGTCTTGCCTTGACTTATGTGTTGTTAGACCTTATTTGGTATTGGTGAGAGTGTATTTTCCCTAGTGGAGTCATACACCTGGCTTAGGGGTGACCTGCAATTGGAAGTTTTGAATGATAGTGTCTATGGTTGCGATGAAAATTAGAGGTATATATCTAGTTGTTGTTTGCATTTAAAGATAAGTGCCATATTTATGTTTTTTATGCTTTGTGCATAATGTGTTAATTTCTATTGTGTTTAATGAATTGTTTGCATATTGCATTAATGAATGCTTGACATGTTTTATTATGCATGGACATGGAGACTACATGGCTTTGGTTTTCTTATTGGGTTTCATAATTTTAAATTGTTCAAGGTAGATTGTACATAATTTTTACAGAGCCAAGTTGGGCGAAGTTAATTATGGTATCAGAGATAAATTTTCTGTGGCGTGGCCCAGGCATCGACTTGGGGACATTACATTGTGGTATCAAAGCAAAACAATTTGCTAGTGTGCCTTATCATGGAGGTTGGGGATGTTACATTGTTGCATTAGAGTGAATATTACAACACTCAACCTGTATGGGCCGAGAACCAAGTCGAAATTGAAGAGTTCTCCAAGCATTCTTGGTGAATTGGGTGTAATTGGGCAAAAATCCCAATTTTTGAAGTTTAAATCAATGGAAAAATCGACACGGGACTGTTGAATTTGATAGTGCAGGGGTCTAATTGACTACACAGATCCTAATTTTTCCATGAGAAGATAAGTTAGAGAGCTTCCATGGTAGCTAAAGAGAATAATTTTGAATTTTACGCATTTTTGGGAAATTCAGAAAATTTGAAATTATGGAATTTTAGGGGATTCTCCATACTAATGACATTGGGATGACATGGGGATGAAAAGTGGAAGTCAAAGGACAAGTAGTAGTTGAGTGGGTTTACATTTCAAACCTTATGTGTTGATATGTCATACCTTAGGACCTGAGGCTGGTTGGTTAAACCATGACGTTGGAACTCTGATATGAGAACCGAATAGTGTTGGAGGTTTTGGACTTCAGGGAAAACAATAATCTTGGAAAGTTATGCATTCTGAAGGAAAAMTCCTAATAGCGCAATCCCAAGAGGACAAGGACCGTCCATCACGTCGAAATTTAATCATGGACATCAATCATAATTTGGGTTGTGGAAGAATCTCAAGGCACGACAAAAAGTCATTYCGAAGGGAAAATMTCGACGATGCAAGCATGTTGGCATAGGGGCAGACCCAGGGTTCAACGCTTCAACAACACACCAACAAAACCCTAAATATCGGCTCTTTCAGAAACACCAACGAAGCAGATGAAGTCTCACCCTAGGTAGAGGCAGGGGGGGTTGCAGGACTCAAGTGTCTACAACATARCTAGGACACAGATCTGTGATTACAACACTTAACAGAGCACTTAGCCAACAATATGCATTAAGCTATGATTATTATTCACATCACTTATTAACCCTAATTACAGATCAGCGCAGTAGTAATCGAGATTAAACACATCTAATCATTTAGCACATAGCATTAGAGCAGATCTAGCATTTATTCATATATCAAGCACTAGCATCAATGGATCTACCTATCACACATCAAGAACAATGCACTAAGAAAACAAATACATAAACATCATGAACAATATTGCACAAAGCACATCAACACAGGATATACGTGGTTCACCCCAGTGTGGGGCTGCGTCCATGAACTCGTCTTCTTCTTTATTAGTCTCTTCCAATATTCTTACATGCACCAAGCCACAAAGCTAACTCCGCAAAGGACAGGAGATCTGCGTGCACCTCGCTAGATCCTCCTTCCCCGAATTGGATCAAAGAACAAAGCCTTACACGGTCTGTTTGCACCAAGCACTTACAAAAATGCTTGCACCTATCTCTATAAGCCTCAACACATTCATGCACAAAGCTAACTATTCATGCACTAAGCTAATGGCCTCTCTAAGCCAATTACCACTTCTACTTACATCGCCTAGCTACTTATTTATACATTACAAAAAGGGCCTAAACATGGGTAATACCCATGGGCCGACATCCCATACACATTACATAAACCCTAAAAGCCCAAAAATCCCACAAAATGGGCAAGATCCCGCGACCTCCACTTCGCCTGGGCGCTCCGCCTTCGACCAGCCTGTCAAAGTCAAAAAAATGGTCAAACCTGACCAATGTTTCCTCAAACTAGGTCAAGGGTCAACATGCCCCCAACACTCACCTGTGACTCATCCTGAGTCACTCTGATCTGGGCAACAGTGCTTCGAAGGCCTCGAGATTACCTCGAGCTGCCTCGACTTGCTACTTCGCCAAAGCCTCMTGCTCGACGAACTCCTGAATTACTTTCTCGGTGACAAGCCCTTCCAGGCGTTGTTCTACTATTGTGACCACATATTCCAGTTGTGAGCATTTTCCCTCTATCTCTTCAAAACATGTGCAGGCTTTGTCCTGCATCGGCTGGAGTCTCTGTGTCACCTCCATAACTTGTCTCTGGATGGTAGTGATATGTTGATGAACTCACGTTGCTCCTGCAATATCTTCATCTTCTCAATTGAATTAAGTAGCTTCAGCTATGCTTGCATAGTCAACACATGTTGCTTCGCCTCCTGGAGCTGTGCCTCCAATATCCTCAGCTCCGGGTCTTCTACAAGGCGCTCATAGGTCTGCACACTTTGGTCACTTAGTTTCTTACATTCTGCAACCAACGCCCTGATTCTTTCTACTGCTCTCTTGGTAGTTTCTTCCCTCTTATCTCACACTTATTGCAGAGTGTTAGGTATTGCTTGGATTTCTAGCTCTGCTACTCTTGCTTGAAGCTGCTAAATGGCCTCAGCGAGCTTCCCCAATTGGCTTTCATTTGTCTCTTCTTCCATCTATGCTAAGCCTGACAAAGAGCGAAGTGCTCTAGTCACTGCCTCTCTGACCATATTCTTCTATGCAAGCAATTGGTCTTTCTCTTTCTGGATTTTCTCTTTTTCCTCTTTGAACTTCACCCAAAGGTCATCTTTCTCCTGTTGCGTAACCTGAAGTTTCTCTAAGGCCTCCTCCTTTTCTTACCTCAATGCCTCTATGGCCTGCTCCTTTTCTTCCTAGACTCGATGAAGTCGAATCTCTATTGCATCTGTGTAATTGGGTGGGATCATCCCCCAATTCTACACTCTTTGTTGAAGATGGCGCATTAGACACTGCACGACTCGACTGGATAACTTGTTGAATGTCTTTCAGTTCTTTGTCAATCCTATCATACATTGTTTCTTGCTTCTCTTTGTTTCTCTGCAGGATATCCTCTGAGGCATCTTCTATAGATGTGATGATGAGCTAGATATCGTCCACTGTGAGCATGTTTTGTGACTGAGGCTTATTGGCTCGATATTTCTTTCGTGTTGAGGGTTTCTACGGAGAAACCTTCTTTTTCTTTAACGTTTCGGCCTCTGTAAGGGGATCCTTCAGCGATGTCACTTCACCCTTTTATTTCTTGTCTTATTCCCCTTCCTCCTCCTAGTTTACTTTGTCGCCTCCTCCTCCTACAGGTGAAGAAGACGCAGTTTCCTTCGATGCATTGTCCTTTTCCTCACCGTTTATGTCCTACACTTCCTCCTTTTTCTTCTTTTTCTTTGCGCTGCTTGGTCCATCATACTTAGTCTGGGTGACCAAAGGGATTACGATGATGTCRAGGTCAGAGAGATCTGTATCCTCATCTAGTACAAGGAATTCGGTTGGCCATTCCTTGGTTATCTCCTCCATGTCTTCATCGGTCAATTTATAGTAGGAATGCAGCTCCTCCTTGCTTTCGTCCCTGCGCGCAGTGATGTAGATGAAGTGTCGGTCTGCACGGAACTTTGCTAGTGGCTTGTATGTATGTAAGGTGTTTTGGGTCATTCGGGGAAATGATTCAATGGTGTGCTTGAGCTATAGGTAGTAAGCTTGGAACACCGCATTTGATTTCTACTTCTTCGCCATATCGCTCGTATACCACAAGGTGGTGAACCTCACAGCCAATGGCTCCGATGTCTCGACTTCCGGGAATGTCGCTCCCTCGGGCATCTCCCAAGCGATAAATGCAATGAGAATCAATAACCATCTTAAGTGAAAATTGTAGCCTTGGTCCTTCGCTTCGCGACAGTCCTTCTCCAACTCATTGAAAAGGTAGATCACCCAATTCATCTACATTCTTTCGACACACTTCCATGTGAGGTCAACTACGAATCCTGTGACTTGTGTAGGGTGGTTCTTTATGACGATCTTTCCCACTATCACTTCACAAGCTAGGAACACTGCACCATCTTGGATGGAGGCTACCTTGTAGCCTCACTTCCCCTTCTCCACATCGCCATACACCTCCTTCATGCACTGGGCCAAGGAGAGATCTGATGTCTTTCCTGGGTAGAATTGGTAAGGGTCTGGTCCCTACATGTTTAATTCGATGATCAGGTGGATCAGTGTTGGATCCACAGTGATGCGCCTTCCAACCAAAGGTAACCTCCATGGTATCACAACAAGAGGATTTTAACAGACGCGTTAACCTCCTGATGTCTGCCGAAGTGGGGGATCTTCATTATGTTCAAGATCGTCAATCTCATGATCTCCTTTATCCATGGTTGGGGAACTATCTTGGGCTTCTTCCCAGTCGTCTTTTTCAGGTATCTATGCGGAGCGAGCATCGCATAGTTCTTCCTATCGCTGAGGTTGAAATCATTTATCTTGAGAGTTGGGATTAGTCCCAACTACGGTCCGACTGTGTGTATCCCCTTCGAGAAGTACGCAGTAATCAACGTGTACTTGAAATCACGCGAGACGTTTTCACGAATAACCACACCAGCCAAAGGCAGGATGTAGTCGGGCAAGATTGGTGGGATCTGCTTCACATTCTCCAGATCGTTGCGATGCTTGCTTATTTTCTCCGCCACGGTTTGGGATTTCACAGATTGACATCCAGTCGAGGGGGATGCTTGCAATCCACCCGTCGATGATGCCTGTATTCCTATAGACATGACTTTCTTAGTCATAATGTCTATTAAGATCTCTTCCACGGACTTATCTACTGCGCTACGTTCGCTCGACATGCACACTTATGATCAAATAACTCGGGTAGGTGAACATATACTCAAGGTAATCGAATCAATGGTGAGGTATATATAGCACAACACGGTATACAATCACCTCTATGTTAGCTGGAATATCTCGGTTTGCAAAAAGTGGTCCCGGTACAGCATTCGATGGATTAAATAAGCAATGTCGTAATGGATTCCTCCAACGGGTCAAAATGCCTTAATCAATATGGTTCCATTCGTAATTGCGCGGTCCTAACGGTCCAATGGCGCTCTTTCCGGCAATAACTATGTTTCTAGCCATTCTAGAGCGTCATTCTAACGGTTGGGACACCTCTAATGGTCATATAGCTTCATTGTGGCGAAGTTCCATTCTGCATTGATCTGTTATTCCGACAATGTTTGAGTTCTGCAAGCCTGCCTTCTGCAAAGTATTCTCTAGAACATCCTACAGTTTTCATAGCTTTGCTTTCTTCTTACTGAGCTTTGTAGCCTTCTTTCTTGTGATCTGAGTCTTTAGATTCCTCTTTCCATTTTTATTCTTACTTTCTCTTAGCTTAGTAACTTCGCACTGCTAAGGGTCTTTCAAAGGGTTCAAGTGTAATACCCATTTTCTTACTATTTTCGAGGCAGGTGCTCTTCTCGCCTGCATGGACAGGTTTTTCAAGCCTTCACGCGTTCTTTCAAATTCGACAGCTAAGTCTCTGGCCCTCAATTGCTTCGACTTATTCTCTTGTTGATGGTGATCAAAAGGATGAATATTCAAAGGCATGGTTTTTGGGCATGAGGAAGTATTTGCAACTGCACAATTATTCATCATATGCAGAGGCCAAAATTGAAATTTACCAATTGAAAGGAAAATCATCAATGTGGTGGGACGATCTCATGCAAGTCAAGCACATTGATGAGAAGAAAATCACTTGGAGTTAGTTCATAAAGTATTTTCAAAAGAAATACTTTTCCCAGCAATATTATGGCAGGAAGATGAAGGAGTTATTTGAACTCAATCTTGGGAGCATGACTATGGATGCATATGAGAGGACATTCCTGGAATTGTTGAGGTGTGTTAACTTCATCAAGAATAAGAAAATCAAGATACAAAGGTTCCTGAGTGGGATACCTTCAATATACAGTGATAAGATATAGTATGATGAGCTCAAAACATTGGACTAAGAAATAAGGAGAGAAAAGTACCTTTATGACCAACATAAAGGAGGATCAACCTTTCAAAGAGCTTGGGTTGACAAGAAAAAATGAAAGATGTAGTAGAGAAGGAAAAGGTTTAAGACACCTTTCCTCATAAAAAATCCACAAGGGAATCCAACACAAAATGAGTCTAAGATGTTAGAGACTTTGGGAAAAGGGAAAGAAAAAAACCCATTAAATGTTGAGGATGTGAGGGGGATCACATGTACAGAGATTTCCCTCATGGAAGAGAAAGGAGGATTGTGCACAACATTCAAGAGCTATTCATAGTTACATAAATCCTAATATGGTTGAGAGATTTCATTTGCCAAGAAGCAAGCTAGGAAAATCATGGTTAGTTCAACTAGCTACAGTAGCTAAGAGAAGAATCAGTGAATTGGTTAAGGATTGTCCATTGGACACGAATGGAATTAACACAAAATCATATCTAAACATCATAACATTAGGTTCTTATGATTTACTAATTGGTATAGACTGGATGGACAAGAATCATTCTATCTAAGAATGCTACAACAAGGCATTCACTTGTCTTGATGAAGAAGGAAACTTGAGATCAGTTCAGGGCATTCCAATAGAAGTGAAAATTAAAGAAATTTTGGCTAGGAAGATGAAAAGAAGTGCTGGGAAGGGATGCCAAATTTATGCAGTTCACATGGAAGAGGAAAATAAGGATAAGGTGCCCAGTCTGAAAGATTTTGTAGTCCTGAGTGAGTTTGAAGATGTCATTGGAGAAATACCAGGTTTTCCACCTAGGACGAATATAGATTTCTCCATAACTTAATTCTAGGAGAAGCTATAGTATCCAAGACACCTTACAGAATGAGCACACCAAAGATTAAGGAATTGTAGATGCAGCGTGAAGAGTTGTTGACTGTAGCACCCCCAACCACCTGCTGGGAAATGCCACTTAAAACATTCTTTCTCTGATACCAATTTGTTACATATCTGACCACCCAGGCTGGACACATTCCACCAAACTTCTCTTGTCATCAACTCTAATACCATTTACCAACAATTCCACCGAAATTGCTCTAACACAACTCTATCACTAACTAAAACATAAACATACATTCTATAACACATAATTATATACAGATTCATAACATAATTATATACAATCATTAACAGTATAAACCCATAACAACAATTGTATAAATATTACTGCAACCATAATTTAACACACAGATAGTACTTATCTTTTGAATAAAAGACACAAACTGTAGAAAAACCTTCCACGTTCCTACTAAACTTAGACTGTATTATTCATAAATATCAACAGTGGGTGACCCCCAAGCTAGGGATAAACTCCACTTGGGTAAGGGTTCCCAACCGGGATAAAGTATCTCACTCAACAGGAACTCAAGCACAAGTATCTCAGACACAGGTGACTCAATTACTATAAAGTCTATCGTAGAAGCCAATTCATACTGACAACCTATAGTCTCTCATTCTCCACATGCATGTCCCACCCTAGGAATTGTGCCTCTTCTCTACTCAACAATCCTTCGACTGCCCCACTTCTCTTCGAAGGATTCAACAATAGACCAGACAGGAAGTCTCAAAGCCCTGTCGCTACATTTTTTCACCTCGGGAAATAATTCCCATCAACTCTCTCACTTGGAGATAATGTAATCTTCCACAGGCTTGATAGCCCACCTCTTCAGTCCCAAGTCCCATGGGCCTAAAAACCTGCTTCTTCAGTTCAAAGTCCCATGTGCCTGACAACCCACCTCTTCAGTGTAGCTCTCCAAGCTAAGTCATTTACAGGTATCTACGACAATAATCAACATACTGGTCACAATAAAAATTGACTCATGATAATAAACAATCGAGTTTACTCATTGAACATTTCTGTGGCATAACAGTCAGGTCATGATAGAGCAGTCAACTTGATAACTAAAAGTCGGGTCTATGTCTGAACAGTCCTAGTAACAGTCAGCTCCCTCCCAGCTCGATCACTCCATGGATAATAATTGAAATGATCATATCTCCCCAATAATGACAGAATGGACTAACTCCAAACTATTTGACTACATGTTCCCAACATGACACATGTCAGGTTGATAACTTCCTTCCGTCCACAACATGTTCCCAACCTGACACTTGTCATGTTGAGAACTACCTTCAGCCACTTGTACCCTCCTTAGGACCTAGGATATAATAATATATCCTTACTTTACACTTTTTAAGAAATATTAATAAAATATTCCTTTTTGGGTTTAAGCCGCTTTAACCCAACCTCCTTGACCTTAGCTAGTGGATTTTAAGCCCCCCATTCTCTTTTATATGGTTAGTTTTCCGCAGAGATTCATTTTTATTAAATTGCAGATGTTTACATTTACATCTCAGTACAGAAGTATTGATCTTTTTCATCGAGGCTCACCAGCCTCAAAATATATAGTTTGCGCACTAAAACCAGTGTGCACAAAACCTCTGGGTTGTGCACACTCTTTCCTCGGTGCACCACCCTCACGCCCTTACACATGTATGCATTACATCATGACTTATATACAAGATTCTTCTTTGGCCTTCAAAACTTCTGCACTAAACTAGTGCGCGTTGAATCCAGGGTTGCACGCATTTTCCTTCAGTGCACCATCCTTTCGCACTAACACTTGTGTGTGATGCATTCTTTAAGTTGTTTCACATTCAGTGCGTTATACTTGTGTACTTACACAGGTGCATGCCAAAACATTAAACTGTGTGTTGTATCATTTTACAACTGCGTGCATTACTTTGATGTGAGATCCTCGCGCACTAATCTTAATGCACACAGAACCAAACGAACAAACTTGTTACTTCATCTCAATGACTTATAAGTAAAGTATAATTACATTGATATTTACACTTGGGGATCGGATTAGGGGTATTACAATCCCATCCCCCTTATTTATGCATTGTCCTCAGTGTAGTATATACACATGTACAAACAAAACTCAAAAGTTCTTAAAAAGATGTGGGTATTCTTCCYTCATAGCATCTTCATGCTCCCAAGTTGCATCCTCATGACCGTACCAAGTCCATTGGACCTTTACTATCCCTATGGATTGATTCCGGAGTTGTTTGATATTATGATCCAATATGTGCACCGGATGCACTTGAAATCCTCCTTTTAGCTCCACCTGAATCACATTCCAATCAATGACATGATTAGTATCAGGAACATATATTTTAAGTAATTATACATGGAATACATTATAAATATGCATTGATGCAGGAAAGGCAAGCATAAATGCTATAGGCCCAATCCTTTCCAAGATTTCAAATGGCCCACAAAACAGCGCTACCAACTTTGAACAATTTCCCAACTTAAGGGAACTTCTGTTGGCCTTTACTTTCAAAAACACATGATCACCCACATTAAATTCCCTGTGAATTCTTCCCTTATCGACATAGTTTTTATGCCTATCATATGCAGTCTTTAAATTATGGTTTATCTTCATCATCTACTCTTCCATTTCTCTAAGTAGTTCTGGCCCAACTACTACACAGTCTGTTGGGTTGTCCCAACTGACTGGTGTATTTCATTTTCTGCCATAGAGTACCTCAAATGGACTCATCTTCAAGGATTCTTGGTACCCATTATTATAAGAAAAATTTACCAAGTGTAGATAATTATCCCACTTGGATGGTTTATCCATGACATAC
>JASDQU010501502.1:50251-62723 GCA_032191745.1 Picea mariana | reverse complement strand
TGGCCCAACTACTACACAGTCTGTTGGGTTGTCCCAACTGACTGGTGTATTTCATTTTCTGCCATAGAGTACCTCAAATGGACTCATCTTCAAGGATTCTTGGTACCCATTATTATAAGAAAAATTTACCAAGTGTAGATAATTATCCCACTTGGATGGTTTATCCATGACATACATCCTTAGCTTGTCTTCAATTACTTGATTTACCCTTTTTTTCTTCCCATCCAACTCTAGATGATAGGTTGTGCTAAATTGCAGATTTGTTCCAAATCCCTTCCAAAAATTTGAGGTAAATTTTGGATCTCTTTTAGACACCATTTTCTTGGGCATTCCATGTAATCAAACTATCTCTTTCAAATAAATCTCAGTTATGTTAGCTTCCTTGTGAGTAAGCTTTTATGGAATAAAATGGGCAGTTTTGGTAAGATTTTCCACCACCACAGTGATAGAATCATGTTGATTGCTAGTTCTGGGTAGCTTAGTAATAAAATCCATTGTTACCGTTTCCCACTTCCACTCAGGAATGGGAAATGGTTGTAGCAGTCCAACTGGGTGTCTATGCTCAACCTTGACCTTTTGACATGCCAAACACTTGGAAATAAACTCAACAACTTCTTTCTTCATGCCTGACCAATAATATTGTGTCTTGACAGCTGCAATAGTCTTCTGGTGACATGGGTGTCCAACATAAGGTACATTATGCATTTCTCCCAATATCATGTCCTTCAATGCCTGAGAATTTAGCACATAGATTATGCCTATGTATCTAAGAATTTCATCATCTTCCAGCTTACAGTGTTCAACTTTTCGTTGTAAGTTACCTTGCTGAAGTTTTTCCTTTAAATCCATATACTTCTGATCTAATTTTGTAGCTTCTATAATTTTATCTTTCAAATCTGATTAACACATGCTAATGGCTATAACATGCATCTCATGCACTCTCCTACTGAACCAATTTGTTTTCTTTACCTTTGATATGYTTTATATCAAAGTCATACCCACTAATGAAATCTAACCATCTACTTTGTCTGGCATTCAGAGTTGGTTGTGTAGATTTTAACCTTGTACAATATTTACTGCAAGCAAATTTTCAGTAAAAGAAGAAAAAAGATACAATGGAAAATACAAACATTACACAGAGATTTTTCYRATGGATACCCAAACTGGGAAAACCAACATATTCTATGTTTTCATTCATAGTAATACATTGTTTACAATACAATATACATATAGGAGCCAGCGACATCCAAAACCCTAACCCAATGACCTGGATTATCCAACAACCCTAATTCCTTAACCGRAAATAGAAAACCATCRGCAAAAAACCATGTGTCAAAAAACCACCTAAATATGTGACATGTTTCCCGAGGTAGAAATTGTTTTTCAGGGGCACTTCCCCCAAAGCCCCACGCGAGGGGATTTKCCCCCTTGCACCCCCCTCTAACACCCCTACGCGCCCAGCGCAACGCACAAACACTTATACTCATGCAAAGAATATAACACATACCCAACATTCTCCCACTTGTTGTTTTCTTTGCATACAGGGGGTTACAGGGTTACATAGTCAACAGTCCAGCATAGCAATACCCATGGACCCTCTACACCAATAGAACTTCTCAATGCTCACGGATTCATTTAATGAATCTGCAACATTCTTCAAAGTGTCCACCTTCATCATCAATACTTTATTTTCTTCAATCATGTCTCTCACAAAGTGATATTGAATATCAATATGCTTTGTCTTTGAATGATAAGTCGGGTTCTTCGCCAGAAAAATTGCACTCTAATTGTCACACTCTATCCTTACATCTTGTTTTACCAATGCAATACTTGAACACAATCTTTCTAATCATATTGCTTCCTTACTTGCATGAGTGGTTGCCATGTATTCATCTTTTGTAGTTGAAAGTGCCACTACAGCCTGTCTTTTTCTCATCCAACTTATTGCTCCTCCAAATAGGTTAAACACATACCCACTTGTAGATATCCTACGATCCATATCTTCAGCCAAGTCTGCATCCAAAAATCCATGGATATCCACAACTCTGTCCAATACTGGTCTTCCTTCGTAGCACAATCCATAGCTAGCAGTTCCACACAAATATCTAAAAACCCTTTTTACTTTTGTCCAATGCTCCTTCCCTGGTTTTGACATATACATGCTCAAAACTCCCACTGCATGTCCAATGTTCGGTCTAGTATTGACCATTGCATACATCAAACTACCAGCTACACTCGCATATGGAACACGAGACATGTCCTCCTCATCTTCATGTGTCTTGGGACACAAATCTGCAAATAACTTTACACCAATAGGAATAGGAACCTTGGTCGGTTTACATTCCTGCATATTAAACCACTGCAATATTGTCTCGACATATTTTCTCTGATTTAACCAGAGTTTCCTCCTTTTTCAATCTCTTTTAATTTCCATGCCCAAAATGAAATTTGAAGCACCGAGATCCTTCATGTCAAATTTAGAGGACAACTGAGTTTTCACATACTGGATAATCTCCTTGCTGTTTCCTATCAGCAACATGTCATCCACATACAAGACCAAATAAATCAAATGATCACCAATTAATTTAAAATACACATAGTGATCCTCTTTGCTTCTTGTGAAGCCAAGTCCCATCATATAAGTATCAAATTTTTGATACCACATCCTTAGTGATTGTTTTAAACCATACAGGAACTTTTTCAGCTTGCATACCAACTCCTTCTTTCCCTTCACAGCATAACCTTCTGGTTGCTTCATATAGGTTTCTTCTTCCAGATCCCCATGTGGGAATGTTGTCTTCACATCCATTTGTTCTACTTCAAAATCAAATGCAGTAGCAATAGATAACATAAATCTTATAGAGGTTAACTTGGCAACATGAGAAAAAATATCACCAAAATCAATTCCCTCAACCTGGGAATAACCCTTTTCTTCTAACCAAGATTTGTATTTCTCCACTTTTCCTTCTGCATTCAACTTATTTTTAAATACCCATTTGTTTCCAATGGTCTTTCTTCCAGTCGATAACTCCACTAGATCCTAAGCCTCATTCTTATCCAAAGATGCCATTTCTTCGTCCATGGCCCCTTTCCAAAGATTTACAATCTCTGAATCCACTTCCTCCCTGACAGTTTTAGGATCATCATCAGTAATAGACAAAGAAAAATTTGAACAGAAATCAGATGGATTATACCTTTCCGGTGGCCTTCTTTCTCGAAACGATCTCCCATATAGACAATGTTCACAGAAATCAAAATCTAGAGAGCAGTTAGACATACCTTCAACCATACCTTTACCGTGTAGTAGTCGAAGACCCTTTTCTCCAATATGCCCCAGTCTTTGATGCCACAACATAACCTTTTGTCCAGAGACTGTAGGAGTTCTTTCTTCTTCAAATCCAATAGAGGAACAATGGAACTATTACACCCATCACTTATAGTGCTTCCTTGTAGCTTATACAGAGTTCCAAACTGAACTCATTTTAGCAACACCATTGCTCCTCGAACCATCCTACAGGTTTCCTTTTCAAATATTGTTTTTACTTCTGCAACATCCATTTTTATTACAAAATTCAAATTTCTATCCAAACCTAGGATGTGCAGAACACCAGGAAGTGTTCTAATCCTTCCATCTATAAGCCTCAAATTGAATTTTCCTCATCCTATGATTCTGGTTTTTGAATCATCACCTAAGAAAACATTACCTCCATCATACCTTTCATATTCACAGAACCACTCCTTGTGGGGAGTCATATGAAAGGATGCACCAGATTAAACCAACCATGCCTCATGATCTGCATGTGTGCTTGAAGAATCCAAGTACACATCCCCTCCTTCTTCCTTGGAGGTCTTTTCTTATGTAGAAGGAGATTCTTCAGATCCCTTCTTTTTCTCAACTTTGGATCTACACTGCTTCTTGTAGTGCCCTTGTTTTCCACATCTCCAACATACCTTTACAAACTTTTCGAGAGATTTAGATCTACCCTTAGAATTAGATATCCCACTTGAGAACTTAGATCTATTTCTTTCCTATGAACGTTCTCTTGCGAATAATGTGTCTGTGCTCTGTCCTTCCATATTATTTTGTCTCATCTCCTCTAACAACAAGGATGAGACCACTTCATAAAACTTCAAGGAAGTTGTATTACTAGCTATGGACACAACTAGACTATCCCAGGAGTCTGGTAAAGAACATAGTAAACTGATACATTTATCTTCAACTGAAATTTTAATCTCAACAAATACTAATTGACTTACCACAGTATTGAAGGCATTCAAATGCTTTGCCACCGAGTCTCCATCTCTCATCCTCAGGTTATACAGCTTATTTCTTAGGAATAATTTATTTACTAGGGACTTACACTGATACAACTTCCCCAACTTATCCCATAAATCCTTGGTTGTAGCTTCCTCTAACACATTCAGTAATATTGAATCTGAGAGACACAGTCGGATTGTGCTCTTTGCCTTTCGATCCAACTTTTTCCAATCATCTGCTAAAGTTCTTGTAGGTGTAGTACATGATCTACTGTGATCCACTGATCTATGTCCATCAACATATCTTCCATATAGAGCTTCCACAACTCAAAACTTTTCCCATTAAACTTCTTGATCTCCATCTTCGAATTGCTTGCCATTTCTTTTCACCTGAAAAATCAATACCACATATCTCCCACTGTAACAAGGCTTATCACAGTCCCGAGCCAAACCCTTGACCACGAAGGCATCCCCATGAAGCCAAAAAATCTTTGATACCAAATGTAGATTTTAACCTTGTACAATATTTACTGCAAACATATTTTTAGTAAAAGAATAGAAAATATACAATGGCAAATACAAACATTACACAGAGATTTTTCCCCTGGAAACCCAAACTAGAAAAACTAGCATATTCTATATTTTCATTCATAGTAATACATTGTTTACAACACAATATACATATAGGAGCCAACGGCATCCAAAACCCTAACCCAATGACCTGGATTAGTCAACAACCCTAATTCCTTAACTGAAAATAGAAAACCATCGGCAAAAACCCATGTGTCGAAAAACCACCTAAATATGTGACACGTTTCCCGAGGCAAAACTCATGAAAAGAATATAACACATACCCAACAAGCTGTCCAAACAAGTACTTTATACCACTATGGTTGGTTCTCAACTCAAACATTTTCCCCATGAGGTAGTGCCTCCACATCTTCAAGGCATGCACTATGGCTGCCAACTCCAAATCATGAGTTGCATAGTGTCTCTCATTCTCCTTCAACTTCCTTGATTCATATCACACTACATACCCATTCTGACTAAGGAATAGACCCAATCCTTCTTTACATACATCAATGCATACTATGAAATATTCATTTGGATCAACAATCATTAGTATCGTATCACTTGTTAATAAATGCTTCAAGTGTTGGAAACTCCTTTCACAATACAATGTCCATTCAAACTTCACACCTTTCTTCTGCAAAGAAGTAATTGGGTGTGCAATTATTGAGAATCCTTCAATGAATCTTCTATAGTAACCGCAAGACCCATGAATGATATTACTTCAGATACACTCCTTGGTGTTGGCCATCCTTCAATGGCTCTTATCTTTTCTGGGTCCACTACTATCCCCTCCTTAGAGATGATATGGCCTAAATAATGGATTTGCTTCTAATGAAAATATCACTTGCTCAATTTAGCATATAGTTGATGTTCCCTCAATACATGTAACACCATCCTCAAGTGTTTCCCATGCTCTTCTTCAAATTTATAATATATCAGAATGTCATCCAAGAAGACAATGACAAACTTGTCCAAATAATTCCTGAATACACCATTCATGAGACACATAAAGATAACTCGTGCATTTTTTAATCCAAACGGAACCAGTGTGAACTCATAATGGTCATACAACGCTCTAAAAGCAATCTTGTTGATGGCTTCTTCTTTAATTATTACTTGATGATATCCTAACCTTAGATCAATTTTCGAGAATATTCTTGCATCTTTTAACTAATCAAAAAAGTCATCTATCCTTGTCAAAGGATACTTGTTCTTCACAGTAACCTTGTTCAACTACCTGAAGTCAATACAAAGTCTCAAAGTTGCATCCTTTTTCTTCACAAACAATACAGGGGCACCCCAAGGTGACACACTTGGGCATATATACCCCTTCTTTAGAATTTCTTCAAGCTGCATTTGTAATTCCTTCATCTCAGGTGTACTCATCATGTAAGGAGTCTTTGATACTGGAGTTGCTCAAGGTATTAGATTGATGGAGAAATCAATATCTCTATTAGGTGGAAATACTGGTATTTCCTTAAATACATCTTCAAAATCTTTCAGGACTGTACAGTATTCAATTTCTGACACCTTATCCTTAGGTGTCTCCCCCATCTGTGCTGCAAATATTTGACACCCTTTCCTGTAACTTTTCTTTAGTTGCAAGGCTGAAATTTCTCCGACAGTTATTGCTTTAGGAATCTCTTGTACTATCCTTAAGTTGCCTTCCTCATCCAAGCAATTAATTTCTTTGTTATAAAATTCCAAGACAACATGGTGTTGGTCCAACCAATCCATACCAATTAGGCAGTCATAAGAACCTAAAGTTATGATTTTCAGATCTGCGCTGGTATTCAGTCCATTCATGCTCATTGAACATGCTTTCACCATCTCATTAATCTTTCTTTTATCTCATGTAGATAACTATACCATCCAAGTTTTTCCTAGTTTACTTCTTGGCAATTGAAACCTTTGCACCATCTTAGGATCTAGATAACTATGACTAGCTCATGAATCAATTAAAATAGCAATGGGTTGATTATTGATCTTACCTTCTACTTCAATCATGTGTAATTGAAACTCAACTTTCTTGTTGTCCAAGGCTGAATAGATCTTAGGTGCACTTATGCCCATGTCCTCCATTTTTTCAGCTTGTTGCGCACTGTGAATAGTCCTCACTCTTTCACTTCGATGAGGGAAATATATGTACATATGATCTCCTTTACAACCCCAACACTGAATAGGTGGTTTCCTTGAACTTTACCCCAATGACTCTATCATTCTGGACTCTTTAGAATTTGGTTGTTCATGATAGTTATTTCTGAGGAATGGTGGCTTAGTCCCCTTCTTCCTTTGTTCCAACTTTATTTTCTTCTTGTCTTCCCAAGATTTTTGGTAAGTTTCTTTTCCTTCTTGTTGATCATAAAGACACCTATCCCTTCATATAGTTTCCTCCAAAGTTTTGGGATCATCATATTGTATTATGTCACTGATAAATGGTGGAAATCCACTCAAATATCTCTGAATATTAACCTGCTCATCCTTGATGAAGGAAACATATTTAAGCATTTCTAGAAACCTCCTTTCATACTCATCTATAGTCATACTCCCAAGCTTGAGTTCAAAGAAATATTTCATTTTCTTGTCATAATACCTCTTAGTCAAGTATTTCCTTTGAAAGTTCCTCTTAAATTCTCTCCAAGTCACCTTCCTCTCATCAATGTGATGTGCCTGCATAAATTGGTTCCACCACATTGAGGCTTTCCCCTTGAGCTAATAAATAACAATTCTATCTTCTTCCCGTGAAGAGTAGTTATGCAACTGAAAATACTTTCTCATGTTTAGCAACCATGTCTCGGTATCCTCATCCTTCTTATGTTCACCATCAAAAGTAGGAGTTTTGATTTTGTTCATTTCCCTCTTAATTTCATCCACCCCAGTCTTCATAGGTTTCTTGACAGGACTTAAACTACTGCGCGCTCTCCCAATGGAATGACTTAGAGAGTGATGGTGTTGTCTGCCAGCACTTATGTTGCACACTGCTCTTCTCTTCTTATCATGAGACTTATAGCTTCTTGATCTACTTGACTTAGTCTGCTTATCCATATTCTTCTCTATTATATCCAAGCTCTGCATCAACTTAATGTTAAATTCTTCCTTCAACTCCTTGGATTTCATAAGCCTCTCATTTTCAGCTTTATGACTCAGGACATCCCTTTGCAAAAATTTTATGGTTTCTACCAAGTTCATGCTTTCTTACTTACCTTCTCCATGTCCATTTGAATTTGTACCTTCATTACCCATATGGACATACATTCCTCTAATATCTTCCTCATGACTGAAAATCCCCTGCACATATTCCATGATTCTAAACTTGTGTTGATCCTTCTCTGATCTAATGTTGTTAACTATGCAAAATGTGCAGCCAACAAAATCTGTTAGGCTAGACAATTTTAAAAAAATCATGGAATTGTGTACAATTTAGTTTCCATAAAGTTTCAGAATCCTCTCTTCTGATTTCTTGGGAATATTGACTGCCCAATTGACCTCTCGTGCACTACTTCTCAATTATAACTTCATATTTAGCCTGTGCAGGTTCTCACACGCAATGTCAAACGTGTAGCGCATGTATTGTGTGCTAATAACTAATGTGCATATTTTTTGTCCTGCACAAATATCTATTGAGAACAACTCTTGTGTCATGCACCAATACTCTGCGTGCATTGTAAGCACTGCACTACACAATGTCAGGGTTTTTAATGTGTTCGGACCACGCACAAAAATTCAAATGCACACCATGCGATGCCAATATTCTACGCGCTTTATTGTGTACCTAAATTATGTGCACGCCACATGGTATACATGGTTTAGTGCACATACCTTGTGCATCCTTATTTTCTTCACAACGCCAATGCTTAGTGCACACAACAATTTTGATCACTTGACTGATTTTTCCAAAATCTTCGCTGCAGAAATTGGGGCTTTTTCCCTATTCTCAACCAATATGTCTTAGCTTCTCTGTAACTTCGAATTTGGTCAATTTCTATCTGAATTTCCTTAAATGAGGATTAAAATTAAGGAATATCTTATCACTTAACCAAATTTTCCCAAATTCTTCATGAATTTAATCAACATAAATTGGCACTTTTACCCAATTTCACTCAAGTGCTTCAAATCATCATCATRGACGCACCGTAACTGAAAATACAACCGCTCCTGAATTCAATTCACTGCAAAAGCTTCTTCGACAGGATGTTAACTTGGCCCATCCAGGCTYGGTGTTGTAAATTGTGCTYTRATACCAATTTTTAATACCCCCAGCCACCCGTTGGGAAATGCCACTTAAAAATTTATTTCTCTGATACCAATTTGTTACATATTCGACCACCYAGGCCGAGCACATTCCACCAAACTTCTCTTGTCATCAACTCTAATACCATTTACCAAACATTCTACCGAAATTGCTCTGACACAACTCTGTCACTAACTAAAACATAAACATACATTMTGTAACACATAATTATATACATATTCATAACAYAATTATATACAATCATAAACATTATAAACCCATAACAACAATTGTATAAATATTACTGCAACCATAATTTGACACACAGTTAGTACTTATCTTTTGAATAAAAGACACTAGCTGCAAGCAGACCTTCCACATTCCTCCCAGCCTTAGATCGCATTGTTCATAAATCTCAACAGTGGGTCACCCCTGAGATGGGGATAAACTCCACTTGGGTAATGGTTCCCAACCAGGATAAAGTATCTCACTCAACAAGAACTCAGTCACGAGTATCTCAGACACATGTGACTCAATTATCGGAAAGTCGGTCATAGATCCCAATTTGCACTGACAACCTATAGTCTCTCATTCCCCACATGCCTATCCCACCCCAGGAAGTGTGCCCCTTCTCTGCTCAATATTCCTTTGGCTACCCCACTTCCCTTCCATGGCTTCAACAACATGCTAGACAAGAAGTCTCAGATCCATGTCACTGTAGTTTGGCACCTTGGGAAATAATTCCCAACAACTCTCTCACTTGGAGAGAATGCAATCTGCCATGGGCTTGACAACCCGACTCTTCAATCCCAAGTCCCACGGGCCTGACAATCCACCTCTTCAGTTCAAAGTCCCATGGGCCTAACAACCCACCTCTTCATTCTAGCTCTCCAAGCTAAGTCATATACATGTGTCTGCGATAGTAATCAACATACTGGTCACAGTGACAATCAACTTATGTTAATCAACAATCAATTTTACTCATTGAATAGCTCTATGACATAACAGTCAGGTCATGACAGAGCAGTCGAATCAATAACTAACAGTTGATTCTATGTACGAACAGTCCTAGTAATAGTGAGTTTCCTCCCAGCTCGTTCACTCCCTAGATAATCATCGGAATGATCCTCTCTCCCCAATAATGTCAAAATGGACTAAGTCGAAACTATTTGACTGCATGTTCCCAACTTGACACCTGTCAGGTTGAGAAATGCCTTTCGTCCATAGCATGTTCCCAACCTAACACTTGTCATGTTGAGAACTGTCTTCATCCACTTGTCACCTCCTTAGGACCTAGGATATAATAATATATCCTTACTTTACACTTTTTAAGAAATATTAATAAAATATTCCTTTTTGGGTTTAAGCCCCTTTAACTCAGTCCCCTTGATCTCATCTAATGGAGTTTAAGCCCCCCATTTTATTTTACATGGTCGTTCTTCTGTAAGGATGTATTTTTATTAAATTGCAGGTGATTACATTCACATCTCAGTACAAAAGTATTGATCTTTTGCATCTAGGCTCACCAGCCTCAAAATATATAGTTCGCGCACTAAAACTAGTGCACACAGAACTTTTGGGCTGCACACACTCTTTCCTCAATGTGTCATCCTTGCGCCCTTACACAAGTGTGTGTTACATCATGACTTATATACAAAAGGCTTCCATGGACATCAAAAACTACGAACTAAACCAGTGTGCACTGAATCAAGGGTTGCTCGACTTTTCCTTCAGTGCACCATCCTTTCGCACTAAACTTGCGTGCACTACATTCCTTAAGTCGGTTCACCTTCAATGTGTTATGCTTGTTCACTTACACAGGTGCCCACCAAAACATTAAACTATGTGATGTATCATTTTACAATTGCGCGCACTACTTTGATGTGATATCCTCACACACTAATCTTAATGCGTGCAGAACCAAACAAAAAAACTTGTTACTTCAACTCACTAGCTTATAAGTAAAGTACAATTACATTGATATTTACACTTGGGGATCAGCCTAGGGGTATTACATTGAAGAAGGGATACATACACCCAAGTGTTTCACCTTGGGGTTCTCTAGTACTTTTTGTAAAGAATAAGGATGAAATATTACGAATGTGCATTGATTTCAAGCAGCTGAATAAGGTAACTGTAAAGAACAAGTATCCTTTGTTAAGAATAGATGGTTTTTTGATCAGTTGAAAGATGCCAAGATATTTTCCAATATTGACCTCAAGTTAGGCTACCATCAAGTAAGGATTAAGGAGGAATGTATCAACTAGACAAATTTTAGAACAAGGTATGGCCATTATGAGTTTGTAGTGGTGCCCTTTGGATTGTCAAATGCACCAGTTGTATTCATGTGTTTGATGAATGGAATTTTTAGAGAGTATATATACAAGTTTTTAATTTTTTTCTGGATGACATACTCATTTACTTAAATTTTGAAGACGAGCATGAGAAACATTTAAGGATGGTACTACATGTGTTAATGGAACATTATCTTTATAAAAATCTGATGAAGTCCTCATTTTATCAGAGGCAGATCCATTATTTGGGTCATATTATCTCAGAGGAAGGCATAGGAGTGGACCCAGATAAGATCAAGGTAATCAAAGAGTGGYTAGCCCCAATGAATGTTACAAAAGTTAGGTCATTCATGGGACTAGYAGGCTAGTATAGGAGATTTATCAAAGGGTTCTCAAAGATTGCACATCCTATAACTTTTTTGCAGAAGAAGGACGTGAAGTTTGAATGGACTTAGGAATGTGAATAAGGTTATATTTATTTGAAAGAATTGTTGAAAAGTGCACCGGTAATAAAGATTRTTGATCCAGATGAAGACTTTGTGGTGTGATACGAGTCCAAAAAATTCAAGGAGCATGAAAGAAATAATGCCAGCATGATTTAGAGTTGGAAGCAATTATTCATGTGTTGAAGATGTGGAGGAACTACCTTTTGGGTAGGAATTTTGAATTGAGGACATACCATAGTGCTCTGAAGTATTTGTTTGAACAATCAACTTTAAATTTCAGATAGGTAAGATGGATGGAATTCCTCAGTGAGTATGACTTTGATATAAATCATATCAAAGATAAAGAGAATAGAGTGGTTGATGCACTCAAGAGAAGGGTGCATGGGATGCATGATTCAACTATAAGCATGTATGACTATGATTTAAAGGATGAAATTCTAGAAGTTCCAAAATCATATCAATAATATGTGCAAGCAAAGGAGGCATTACAACAGGGTAAATTTCATCCTAAGTTTAAATATTATGCATTGGAAGAGGATGGAATCCTCAAGTATAAGGGAAATGTGCATGTGCCTAATACACATGAGTTGAAAAGTATTGCGCTGAGAGAAATGCACAATGTGCCTTATGATGGGAACTCGTGGTATCAGAAGACTATTGCAATTGTTAGA
>JASDQU010501502.1:39033-50231 GCA_032191745.1 Picea mariana | reverse complement strand
ATGACTATGATTTAAAGGATGAAATTCTAGAAGTTCCAAAATCATATCAATAATATGTGCAAGCAAAGGAGGCATTACAACAGGATAAATTTCATCCTAAGTTTAAATATTATGCATTGGAAGAGGATGGAATCCTCAAGTATAAGGGAAATGTGCATGTGCCTAATACACATGAATTGAAAAGTATTGCGCTGAGAGAAATGCACAATGTGCCTTATGATGGGAACTCGTGGTATCAGAAGACTATTGCAATTGTTAGAGGCCAATATTTTTGGCCAGGTATGAAGAAGGATGTACTTGGATATATATCGAAGTGCATGGAGTGTCAAAAATGAAAAGTTAAGCATATGCATCCATCTTGATTGTTGCATTCATTGGCCATTCCTGATTGGAAATGGGAAGTGGTGACAATGGATTTTATCGCCATGCTTCCTAGGACAGTGAAGTGGCATGATTCCATCATGATGGTGGTGGATAAGCTAACAAAGAAAGCTCATTTTCTGCCAGTGAAGTTGACACATAAGAAAAAAAACATTGCAGACATATACATGAGAGAAATTGTCAAGATTCATGGTGTGCCTAAAGAAATTGTGTCTAATTGAGATCCCAAGTTCACATCGAATTTTTGGAAAGGTTTATTCAAGGGATTTGGGAAAAATATGAACTTTATTAGAGCATATCACCCAGAGACAAATGGGTAGACTGAAAGAATCAATCAGGTGATTGAATATATAATGAGGATGTATGAGATGGATAGGCTTTACAAGTTGGAGGACTACCTCCATCTGGTGGAATTTTCATACAACAATGAATATCAAGCATCGTTAAAAACAATTCCATTCGAAGCACTTTATGGAAGAAAGTGCAACACACCAATGAGTTGGGATAACCCAACAGATAGAGCAGTGTTTGGGCCTGAGTTGCTCAAGGAAATGGAGGAGGAGATGGAAAATATTAAGTAGAACTTGAAGGTTTCTCGAGACAGACAGAAAAATTATGTTGATAAATACAAAATGCACACATAATTTAAAGTGGGTGACCACATGATTTTGAAAGTGAATGCCAAGAGAAGTTCACTAAAGTTGGGGAGCTATTCCAAATTGGTGGCATGCTATTGTGGACCATTTAAAATCCTAGAGAGGATTGGGCCTGTCGCATATATGATAGTGTTACCTTCATCTATGCATGTGCATAATGTTTTCCATGTATCACTGCTTAAGAAATGTGTGCATCATGTTAATCATGTAATTTATTGGACTGTGATTCAAGTGGAGCCAGAAGGTGACTTCCGAGTTCATCATGTGTGCATATTGGACAGGAAAGTCAAGTTTATATAGAATTGAGCAATAGGATTGGTAAAGGTCCAATGTACTTGTTACAGTCCTTAGGATGCTACATGGGAGCATGAGGACGTCATGCGGGAAGAGTACTTTGGGTTTTTCATAGAAAGATGTATTTTACAGGGAAATGTGATGGCCCTAATATTGAAGCATTCATTAAAGAAAGAAGGTCAACATAGGAAGAGAATTATTGTATTGTGAGTTGTAACTCAATAGGAGGATGCCCCCTCAAAGAGGCAAGTGAACGGGAGATGATCCCTTCCATAATAGGATCCATTGTATGGTGTTGCCCTATCTCAAGGGTTTGCTAGTAATAGAGGATATTTTGCATATTTTTCTTGTATATCTATTGTGGTGCTTTTTTATTCAGTATTTGGTATTTAACAAGTGGTATCAGAGCACTTTCCTTGGCACACATTATGGGCAAATATTTTTTATTTTTACATATTTTTTTTTCGGAGAAAAAAAAAGAGGGCCGCGACATTCTAGAAATTTTTGGTATATTTCTGTGAAAATTTTCCAGAAACAGGTTATAGATATGATTTCCTCTCAGAAAACCACCCAAGTTGAAAAAACAAATCGTCTGAAACGGAGTTTGGGAAGTCAAGATATTGAAGTTTTAAAATCTGCAATTTTTCAGGGTTTTTTCCGTGGACAGCAGTGCGACTTTTTTTTTTATGTAGCATCTGGAGTCTGAATTTGCTCAAACAAATTACAGATCTGAGTTCCCCTCACAATTTCACCCAATTTCAAAAAAACAATCAGCCGAAACAGAGTCCAAGAAGTGAAGTTATGGGCATTTTAAATTCAACAGTTTTTTAGGGTTTTTCCAGAAAAAACCGCGATTTTCTGATGTAACTTATTGTTCTATTTTTTGGGTTTTTTCATGACGGCTGCGGGACCGAAGAGTTCATAGGGTGATTAGATGGCTATTTCCTCTCAAACCCTCAAAGAAATTCTACAGATTACTAAAGCATTCAAAGCCCAATTGTTTGACAGATTGGATGGCTTTGTAGATGGTTTCAATGATAGTTTTCGTAGTATTCAAGATTCTTTGGATAACATGCAGGAGAGGTTTCTTATCGCGGACCTCGGGGATGAATATAATCAAGAAATATATGCTTGGTATGATTTTGAGACCGATTGCGATGATTGGTATATGGATAGTTGTCGTTTCTGGGATGACAACCACTTCCATATTTTATTTGATGACTCTACTCTACCTTATGTAGAGAACATCAATGTCCCACATAAGGAGCTAGTTACCAGCGTCCAACCTGCATATTCTACAATGGTATTGTTCCTTCCAGATTCATCTTTGATCATCTCCCACTATGAAGATGGATATTCTTATTTGGATCCACATGATAGGTGTCAGTATTGGGAGCATCATTTTCAGTTGGTTATTGGGTGTCGATATCTTCCATGTGGGGTTCACATGAGCAATTAGACATGGGACCCTAGTTCTCTAGTCTACTTCAACACTATGGTCCACAGTTATCCATGGGACCCTGGTATATGGTTGTACATCAAGCGTTGAGGACAACGCTATCACAAGGGGGATGGAAGGTAAGGTAGCTAGAGAGGTAGTGGGGGGGCCTAGAGGGCCCATAGTGATAATAGTGGAGGTCATTCAATGTAAGGTGGACTAGGTCCACTATATTATTAAATAAGGCCCACTATGGTAGTTAGATATAATAAATGGGTAGTTAGATATAATAAATGTAAGAGGACTTCTTAGAAAGTTATACTTCTAGAAGATTCCTCCTCTAGAATGTTCTTAGGTGATGATAGCACTATATAAAGGGGTTCAAGCAATGTAATGGGACATGAAGAGAAATATTGTATTTGGAGCGGTAGCTCAATAGGAGGATGCCCCCTCGAAGAGGCAAGTGAACAGGAGAGGATCCCTTCCATAATAGAATCCATTGTACGGTGTTTCCCTACCTCAAGGGTTTGATAGTAATAAAGGAGATTTTGCATATTGTTCTTGTATATTTGTTGTGGTGCTTTTGTATTCAGTATTTGGTTCTTAATAGTACCTGCATCTTTTTGAATCTTTTTGAAAAAAATTGGGGATTCAACATTGTATATAATGTATTGAGGACAGTTCGTAAAATAATGGAGAAGGAAACATAATACCCCCAAGTGATAATTGTATATACGAATGTATATATGTTCATATAGGCTGGTGAGCCATGATGTTTTTCTAGGCTAGAGTGCCTTGTATATGTGGATGTTTAGGTCAGGGTGCCTATGTGATATGAGGTCGGTGAGCAAAGTTTTATATTTTGTAATCACACTATCATAATTTATAAAATACACCAGTGTTGCATACCTCAAGATGAAAAGAGTATGGGGGGATAGGACTCCACTAGAGGGAAAGGGGGCTAAGGAATTTATGAGAAGGGATTAAGCTAGGGGGGTGAAGCCGAGGAATATAATAAAATATTCCTTAAAAGGTCCAAGCCTAAGTTGATTGTCATGATTTATTTTATCCTAAGTCCAAGGAGATGGCATGAGTTCACAAGAGAGAGGAAGTGGTTACTCATGTACCACTTGGCAAGTTATTTGCATACATACTTAAGCCTTAGGCTTAGTGTGTTTTTGGGATCTTAATCAGTCATTTTGAACTACTACTGGTCTTAGAGAGAGTATTGCATTCCCTGTTGATGAGAGAATTGGAGAAAAGAGTGAAGTTGTGGAAATTGAGCAGTAACCCTGTAAATCCTTGGTGGTTTGGGTGTGAAGAATCAGGTTGTCATGCCTGTGGATAATTTCTCCTTGAGAAGGGAATTGTAGGGATATTTTTCCCTGTGTGATGGCCTTGTGGGTGCTTGTAACTCCCTGAGAGGAGTTGTGCGCTCCAAGTGCCAAAAAGATATGAGACTTCTTGGACAGCCTGTTATTGAAGCCCTAGAAGGGAAGTGGTACAACTAGAGGATGGTTAAGTAGTGTAGGGGTACACTTACTTGGGTGGGATAGGATTAGGGGAATGAGAGGTTGTGAGGTGGCATTACTGTTGGAGTTGGTTCCATTGTCCTTTCCTTGAGTTGTGTGTTGTTAGACCTTAGTTGGGACTAGTGAGAGTTCCTTTGACCTAGTGGAGTCGTAGCCCTAGCTCGGGGGTGACCTGCTATTGAAAGTGCTAAACAACAGTGTCTATAGCTGGGAGGAATTTCACATGTCTACAACTAGTTGGTGCTTTCATTTAAAGATAAGTGTCATATTTATGTTTTCATTTTTTGTGTATAATGTGTTAATTTATGTTGTGCTTAATGAATTGTTTACACATTGCATTGATGAATGCTTGACATGTTTTATTATCCTTGGACATGGAGGCTACATGGTTTTGGTTTGCTTGTTGGGCTGCATAATTGTAAATTGTTCATGACATATTGTATAGAAGTTTTACAGATCCAAGATGGACGAAGTTAATGATGGTATCTGAGAGACATTTTGTGTGGCATGGACCAGGAGAGGACCTAGGGACATTACATCATTCTTTGTACAACTAATATATGTAGAATTAATCCAATTCCTTCATGTAACCAATATTTCTTTGGGGTAGGCATGCTATTTATTCAATTTTCATATTTCATGCATTAATGTGGTTCACACTTAATTATTACTATAACATTACCACACTTCCACACTTCGAATTGAGTTTAAATTTACTTCAACTACATATTAGTACCTTCACCTGTCGCAAAACCACTTGCACTCCCTAACTATTAAATCACGTCCAATAGCTTAAATGTAGTTGATAGTAGTTCACCCCTTTGTCATGATCGCCACATCATGACCATCAAATTGTGGCCAATCTCATCATAAATTGAAGAGAGTGCACTTTAATTCATCATCCTAACCTTCATGACAATTGTAATTATCTTTAAAAATATATTGGTGATGATGATTAACGTCCATTGAGACCAATTGGTCTATTGGACCTTAAGAAGATAAGGAATTACTTTGATTTATTTAATATTGTATTTCTATGCTCAAAAAACATTGAGAGAAGTGTTCCAAAATCACCATAGTTTTGAGACTTGGGAGGTTAGGAAGGTATGTATTGTGAAAAATATTTTTAAATTGGGATCTAATTTGGGTATAGGTAGGGAAATATAAGAGAAAGTGTTTTTCATCTTCAACCCTCTTAGTGTCACAAAAATAACATATTCTTTCATCCCATGATGTTTTGGGAATTGTTGAAATCTCAGTTTCACTATGTAGCTCGTGAGAGATTGTTCTTATTTTAACAATGTTGATTTTCTTCTTTGCACTTGAAAAAACCGAGAGGCACTTTTGATCTTCTAAATTAGGGTTGATCGCCTCCTTGTAGTATCTTAATTTCCATTTATCCTCTAATTCTTTATCACACCACATATTCTCCTTAAATTTAGAAGTGATAATATTTGTAATATTATCTTTATTTTGCATTATGTCTTGTATTCCCCAATGATTTAGCCAAGATTTAACATATTTATTCCATCCCTACTTGAGCCACTTGTTTTGGATAGAGTTTGAAGCAATTTTTGGGAGCCTCTTCTCATCTATGTTGTTTATCTTGTTCTTAGTAAGTTAGGTATCTAATCATAGCAATTCTCTCAATGGGGGAAAGACTTGCTTCTATGAGGAGGATAGGATAGGATGTATTACCCTTAATTTTGAGATTATAAGTTATAGAATTATTTTTTATATGTTCTATCTTTCTTCAGTATTCTTTAGAGATACTGCAACCTCAAACTTCACATCCATATAAGATAACTGAAGCAACGAGAGTGTGAAAGAGGAATTTATTTTTATCCCAAAGCCAAAGGTCCGCTAATTTACAATTGTTTTCAAGTCCATAATAAGCTTTCCACCCTCCATTGATCGTTTTCTTGATGTTATAGTTCCAATTGAGCTTGTGGTGAATATGGGTTCCAAGATATTTGTATGAACACACTTCCTCCAAGCTATTGTGGTCATATGCATAAGTGCCATACATAATTCTTTTGGATTTAATTATCATAATCTTTGTTTTGTCAATGTTCAGAGTCATGCCCATACTAAGCAAGAAGAAGTCCTTAAGGATCTTAAGCATAAACATTAAAGGAGAGAGTAACTCAGCTTATGTAAAATCTCACACTTGTGATCCTAATTGGCATTTACTTTCATTCTCTTGCATTTAATGTTTTAGTTTCAATTGTCTTTTAGATCGGTAATATTTTAGTTTGAAATGCATATTTCATTATTATTATATTATTTTCTTAAAAATACATTTTGGATGTTTATTTTCATTTTTCACTTTAGTTTTAATTAGTTATAAAACTCTTATGGATCATCAACTTTTTAAATATGACTTAAAAAATCTTAAATTAACAATAATATCATGACTGTGTAGGTTTTCACAATTAATTATAATGTTGTTTGAATTTTTTGGAAATGAATTGTGTAGGTTTTTACAATTAATTATAATGTTGTTTGAATTTTYTGGAAATAAATTGTGTATTTGGTTTTGAAACATCCAACTTTTCAAGTRGACACTCCATCCATCATCAAAAACATTTTAACTTCAAAACCAAATACACAAATTATTTCTAGAAAATATTACAATAATGGTAAGAAATAAGATATAATATATATGATTAAATTAATAAAATATTTTTATATTAATTTAAATTTATTTAATTTTGYAGTTATGAAAAAATGCAAAATTATTYTAACATGTTGATGATGGATRGAGACTTCACTTAAAATTTTAGACATTTCAAAACCAAATATATAATAATATTGTTATTATTACAATAATAATAAWAAATATAATATAATATRTATTATTAAATTAATAAAAATTATTTWTATATTAATTTAATTTTTTAAGTGTAAAATTATTTTAACATGTAAAAAGTTTTAAACGGTTTAATCGATCCATATATGTAAATACAAGATTAAATAAAATATAAATGAATATTATTTAATAATAATAAATAATATATTATTAAATTAATAAAAATTATTTTTATATTAATTTAATTTTGTCATGAAAAGTGTAAAATTATTTTAACATGTAAAAAGTTTTAAACGRWTTGAYCGATCCATATGTAAATACAAGATTAAATAAAATATAAATGAATTTTATTTTAAAAAATGATTGACCATTCTATATTACATCATTCTTATTCTTATATTGATGAGTTGCTTATTCTTATAATGACGAGTTGTATTGTTAAGAAAAGTTTAATTATTTTATTTTTAGAATTTTTTTTAACAATTATTATTGGAATGTAATTATGTAATTATTGATTAAATTGTAATTATGTAATTATTGATTAAATTGTATTTATGTAATTATTGAATGTATAAATAGATATCAAGCCCTAAAAAACACCTGTTACACTCAAATTATACAATTTCAACAACTAATTTCTACAATTTCAATAACTTTTTTAAATTTTAGACCAAGTTTAAAAAAAAAAAACTTAAAAATACTAATCTTTTATTATATTAAGTATAAAAAATACAAGACACAGTAGTTTATTTATCAGAATTTTTTTTTATTTTTGTGAACAATTGATAATTATCATCAAAATTCAAGAATGATTCAATTGTTGGTGAAATTATATTTTTTCATTGTTTAAATTGCAGTTTTGAATAGCCCTATTCTAAACGTTATAAGTTTTGGTTTTTAAGCCAGAAATTGTTGGATATGCAAATATGGTTATGCTAGTTATAATTCTAATATCCAAGAGGTTTTTCACCAAGCTAAATCCATTTATGCATTTAAAAATAAAATTTAAACAAAAAAATATTATTTCTGCCAAATTTATATCACCATTCAAAAAAACAAAAAAAAAAAACTTAAAACATTTATACAATGCTTTTTTAAATGAAATTAAAAAGTATAATATTTAAAATAATTATTTCTTCAAGATTTATGTCATATATTAAAAAAAACACTTTAAAACGTTTATACAATGCCTTTTTGAATGAGGTTAAAAAGTCTAATATTTAAAATAAACGTGTTACAAGTTGTCCGAAGACAAAACGGGAATGCACATAATCAGTTGCCAACGAAGAAAATTTGACATTTCTCACGGTAAAGTACATAATTAATTGCCAACGAAGAAAATTTGACATTTCTCATTCTGTAGGTATCCGAAACTGGGTAGATACCGATCGGATGGTTACATTTGAGTCAGATATGCATTAAGTTGCAGGGTTTAAATTGGTCAAAATCTTTAACTATAAGCAGGAACATGTGGGAGTAAGTTATTTAGGGAGTAATTTTTTTTTGAGTTCTGTTTTTCAGGTAAAATATGGGATTTGAATCTGGTTAAATTTTCAGAGTAGTTTGAGTTTTGTATGGATTAATGTTTCATGTATTTTAGATTCTGGCTTTAAGGTTTTGTTCCATTTTAAACCAACCCATGTACTTAAAAAATCAATCAAAAATTTCAATTTATCAAAAATTTAAAAGCAAACCACCTAAAAATCTACCGAAAAATAACTCCATAAAAAATTGCTCCGAAAAATCTGGCGTTTCCATAAGAATTTTACTTTACCTCTAATCCATACAAAGTATGGTATTGATTGAAATAGCTTAAAGGTAGAATTCCAGACAGATTTCCAACGTGGACATGATAGGCATTGAACTGGTTGACGTCCATCCGTATGAGCAAACAACGTGACAAATATGAGATATATAATATCTCCAAGGGACATAGTCCATGCCAAGGAAGGGATACGGGCTTTCTGCTTAGAGAAGAGGAAGTTCATTATTGTCCCAGAACATTTGAGAAGGTGAATGGGCATATCCTCGGAGCTTGAAAGCCTTGAGAAATCGTAAGGGCAGACCAGAGATGTATACAACTATCTGCTAATGCCGCTGGGTGAGTGAAAAAAATCTGTCTGTTGTTTTATAACGGGAGATGTGAATGCAATATCCTGTTTAACAATGGATGCATCAACAGAGTTGTTGCTCACATAGATATACGATTGACTGTCCAACCAGTTTTGCTTTTGGCAACTGGCTGACCAAAAGGAAATCAAGGCGCAATATGGGATTCCAAATTTAGAACGGGGCAGTCCAGGGATCAGAATTTATAGCGCCCCAAAATTTATATAGTAAAACAGGTAGAGAGAGTTGTACAAAAGATGGAGGACTTCATGGGTGGGCTTAAGCAGTTATGGTGCAACAGATGGCTTGTTCTTGTTGCAGCCATATGGGTTCAATCATGTGCGGGACTTGGCTATGTATTTGGGAGCCTTTCACCGATCATCAAGACCTCTTTGCATTACAATCAGAAGCAGATCAATAGATTGGGTGTGGCCAAAGATATTGGGGATAGTGTTGGACTGCTAGCTGGAACTCTCAGCGAAATCTTGCCCACATGGGGACTTCTGCTAGTTGGTGCATTACAAAATCTGGTTGGATATGGCTGGCTAGGGCTCATAGTGTTGCACAAGGCACCCACCTTGCCATTTTGGATGGTAATTAATGTCCTATCACAGTTTTTCTATATCTTTTCAGTTGTTTTTCCATGATGGAGTGGGCTAACTCAGGATCAATCTTCCCTCCTGAGTTACCTTTCCAGCAGGTCTTTCTGTTGTCCCATTTTAAATTTTCGGTCAATCCAGAACTCTGATCGATTTTTTGAGCATCTGGGTTGGTTTAAAATGGGGCAAACCCCTAGGTATGGTTTTGAAATGCATGGAACTTCTATCCATGCGAAACTCAAACTATCCCTGAAAATCTGGCTGGATTCAAGCCCATTTTTTTGCCTGAAAAGAGGGTCTGTTTGCTCCAGAGTTAGCCTACTCCAGATCCATTCATTTTAACTGTAGATTTATGAATACAATAATTATTGAAAAGATTGGTCTTTATGGCTATTGAATTTGGGTATTTTTGATACAATAATTATTGAAAAGATTGGTCTTTATGGTTACTGAATCTGGGTGTTCATGGCTGATCTTTGTTGTAGATATGTGGACTTATATGCATTGGAACCAATGGAGAAACATACTTCAACACAGTTTCACTTGTGTCCTGTGTTAAAACTTTTCCCAAAAGCCGGGGTCCAATTGTGGGAATACTGAAGGGTTTTGCTGGCCTAAGTGGTGCAATATTTGCACAGATATATGCTGCCATATATGCACCTGATCAAGCTGCCTTTATTTTCATGGTAGCAGTTGGCCCCTCTATGGTGAGCATTGGCATGATGTTTATTTTGAGGCCAGTAGGAGGGCAGGAGGAGAGAGGCAATCCCAATCTCTCTGATTCTTTTACCAATTTCAATTTCAATTTCATCTATAGCCTCTGCATGCTGTTGGCTGCTTATATGTTGGGTGTCATGCTTTTGCGAGATCTCTTCGATGTGAAGAAGACTCTAAGCATAATAATTTTAATAGGGATGCTTATTCTCCTCGTTATTCCTGTAGTTTTGCCTCTGCTTTCAATTAGCAGCTCGTCTTCAGAAACTTCTCTCAGATTTATATCTGCTGCCAAGGAGCCACTTTTAGAGGGCCAAAAAGGCTGCAATATTTATGGTGGAGATACTGAAAAGCAATCCACGAGTACCAAAGCTGATGAAATGTTTCTGAGTGAGGTTGAGGATGAGAAGCCTAAAGAGGTGGATCTGCTCCCTGAAGGGGAGAGAAGAAAACAATTAACCAGAATAAATTATCGCTTAGCGCTGGCCGCTGCTCAAGGGGCTGTCAGAGTCAAAAGAAGAAGAAAAGGCCCGCACAGAGGGGAGGATTTCACTTTGATGCAGGCTCTCATCAAAGCCGACTTCTGGCTCATGTTCTTTGCTCTGCTGTGTGGAGCAGGTTCAGGCTTGACTGTGATTGATAATTTGGGTCAGATGAGTCAAT
>JASDQU010501501.1:85081-107040 GCA_032191745.1 Picea mariana | reverse complement strand
TAAAGTTGAGTCTTTTAATTTCGAAATGTAAAAGTGACTTTATGATGTTATGGGTCACTTTATTAACTTAAGTGACCTCAACGAATGATTAAATTGTGACCGTTGATCTCAAGGGTAAGTGAAGAGTCACTTGAGGGAGATCAAAGGTTAGAGGAGTTACAATTCGAAATTGATAAAAGGCAACTCATTAGGAGATGAGGACGCACTTGTTGAGGAGAGCTTGAGGGAGATTGAAGGGGAACGCATCCCAAGGAGGTTTATTATCTTGGATGGAAAGGGTTTCAGCAACCAAGAGGAGGCACGCATCCCTAGGAGGATTGGCACGCATTCCTAGAATGCATCAGCTTCAATGGAGGACGTATAGTACGGATTGGAGGAGGCCGTATAACATCTTTTGTTTGCTTTGTTGCTCCAGCCAACTCAGAAAATTCTGTTGTGTATTGGCAAGATTTTCTAGGAGTTTCTCTGCTGATAACAAATCTGTACAACAAGGTATAGATCTATACCTTTTTTTGGGCACGAAAACTGAGGCATATTTCTGATATTGGTGGCTATACAGTCCGTACAAATTATACCGGAAATCAGTTTTTGATTTCAGATTGTGTTACTATGGATTTATATGTTGTTGTTTTTTTCAGTGAGAGTGAAAGTATAGATGATAAATGTTGATTTAAAGATGTTGTTGTAACTCAGAAATTTTCCTAAAGCTGAATAAGAAACTTTCTTCTCAATTTGTCACATTTTCTGTGTTATTCTTCTTGGGGTTTTGCCCAGAATTTTTCATGGTGCTTTATGGATATTTTTTCCACTGTTAGAATGTATTTCCACTGCAGATTTAGTTTCAGAACTATATTAGTTAGTGTTTCTGCTCATTAATTGTAGCTAGTAAAGGTTTTTAATGCTTGCTATTATGACTTAATTAGAGGCTAAAATCTGGGTATAATATGGTGAATCTCTGAACTAATTTCAACATGGTATCAGAGCAAGTGATCTGAAGTTCAGTGGGCAGAATTTTGGCACTTGGGACAACAAGTGATTTGTTGGTACATTTGCTTGAAGAAGACAGAAAAAGGTTCTTTGTCAGGAGGACAAAGATTACTTCCAGCATCAGGTTTGAAGATAGATTAGAGGGGGTCTCCAACTACCTGTAGTGGAAAGTTAGAATCAGCAGTGTTCTCAAGGAGAACAAATTATGGTCGTTTGCGAACACCTTTGTACATGTACCTACAGACCCCACATCTCTTGATGTTCATGAGGTGAATGAAGCTAATACTCGGAGAATCATCTTGGATGGGGTCAAACGCCACCTTATTCCACACTTGGCTGAGAAGAAGACAACCAATGGAATGTGGGTTGCACTGAAGGCTTGTATGAAGCTAAGAATGAGAACCAGAAAATGGCTCTCCGGGACAAGCTCCATGGAGCTAGGATGGTCAAAGGAGAGAGTGTGGCCACCTACCTCACCCGGGTTTCACAGGTGAAGGACGAGTTGGAAACTATTGAAGAAGTCATTCCCGACTCAGAGTTGGTGTGGATATCCCTCAAAGGCTTCACCAAGGAGTGGGAGGTTTTCGTCAAGTGTGTGGTGGGGAGAGAGAAGCTCCCTAGCTGAAGCAGATTATGGGATGATTTTACGTAGGAGGAGATTCAGGAGGGGTCTCAGGAAAAGGTATTGGATGGTGCATATGAAAAGAACATTGCTCTTGTGGTAAAGTGAAATGAGAAGAAAAAGGACATGAGCAAGGTGAAATGCTTTGCATGTCACAAGACTAGCCATTATGCTAGTCAATGTCCGAACAAGAAGAAGAAGAAACTGGAACCAGAGGTGGCAACATCAGCAGTGGTTGCAGATTTTGCAGAGAAATTTGAGAAGGAGTTCTCTCTCATTGTTGGTCCCATGGGCAGTGGATGCCTAGTGTTCGAGGACATTGATTCGTGGTTTGTGGACAGTGGTGCCTCTCAACACATGACTGGGTTGAGGTCATTTTTCCTCGATCTTACAGAGATAGAATCAGACTGCAGAGTGAAATGTGGAGCCGACCCACAACTTGCAGTAAAGGGGGTTGGAAGGGTGAGATTCCAACTAGAGTCAGGAGGTCTTCTAGAGGTTGGTGAGGTGTTATATATTCCATAGTTGACAGTTAACTTGCTCTCAGTGTCAACTTTGGATGAGAGTGGATTTGGATTTGTTTTCCATGATGGAAATGTGTTTTTATATCCCATGGGAGCAACTACTGACATAGTTGTGATGCTTGGTTTCAAGTATGAGGGCTTGTACAGGTTGTTGGGTAGACCTGTCTTGGGGTCCAGTGGATTTCTGGACTCAGATTCTGTGTCGGAGAGTTGGCAGGTAGCACAAGAGAGAGATTTGATACATGGCACTCAGTCTTCTTATGGAACTCTCAAGGGACTCAGCAGGCATGAGTCAACATAGTTCGATGCTTAGGAGAGTGTGCAGTCTCCTAGGAGCATGTCTTCAGTTCATGGTACAGCGGAGTTAGCAGCAGAGACTTCTAGTACATAGGGAGAAGCTATGGCAGCTAAATAGATGGAGACAGATTCTGGTGGTGATACCAGAAGTACCTCTCTCGCTAAGAGGGAGTGTTGACATTTGGTAGCTTGGAGGTACTTCTGCATTGGCAGCGCTCAGCATGCGAAAGTGACCAAGCAAATTATCTCCTAGTGACTTTATAAAGTGATTTTATAAAGTTGAGTCTTTTAATTTCGAAATGTAAAAGTGACTTTATGATGTTATGGGTCACTTTATTAAATTAAGTGACCTCGACGAATCATTAAATCGTGATTGTTGATCTCAAGGGTAAGTGAAGAGTCACTTGAGGGAGATCAAGGGTTAGAGGAGTTACAATTTGAAATTGATAAAAGGCAGCTCATTAGGAGATGAGGGCGCACTTGTTGAGGAGAGCTTGAGGGAGATTGAAGGGGAACGCATCCCAAGGAGGTTTCTTAGCTTGGAGGGAAATGGTTTCAGCAGCCAGGAGGAGGCATGCATTCCTAGACTGCATCAGCTTCAGTGGAGGCTGTACAGTATGGATTGGAGGAGGTCGTACATCATCTTTAGTTTGCTTTTCCGCTCCAGCCAACTCAGAAAATGCTGCTTTGTATTGGCATGATTTTCTAGGAGTTTCTCTGTTGATAACAAATCCATACAGCAAGGTACAGATCTGTACCTTTTCCTGGGCACGAAAAAAAGGCATATTTCTGATATTGGTGGTTGTACAGTCCGTACAGATTGTATTGAAAATCAGTTTTTGATTTCAGACTGTGTTACTATGGATTTATATGTTGTTTTTGTTCAGTGTGAGTGAAAGTACAGATGATAAATTCTGATGTAAAGCTGTTGTTGTAACTCAGAAATTTTCCTAAAGCTAAATAAGAAATTTTCTCCTCAATTTGTCACATTTTTTGTGTTATTCTTCTTGGGGTTTTACCCAGAATTTTTCATGGTGCTTTATGGATATTTTGTCCACTGTTATAATGTATTTCCACTACAGATTTATTTTCAGAACTATATTAATTAGTGTTTCTTCTCATTAAGTGCAGCTAGTAAAGGTTTTCAATGCTTGTTGTTATGACTTAATTGGAGGCTGAAATCTGGGTATAATATGGTGAATTTTTGAACTAATTTCAACAGAATCTTCAAGGGAACACAAGCCAACCAAACTGAAAATAGTACAATGAACTCAACCAGAACCTATGTATGTGATCAAGGAATCATACAATTAAACAAGACCAATATTATGGGAAAGAAAGATATCACTATATTAAAGAATGTGGAAGAAAGATACAACCGGATGCCTTGATGTTGTCAGGTTCCTTCCAACAGTTCATTGCTTCCCACACACTTATGCTCCATGGATTCTAATATCAACAATCTATCTTGACAAAGAAAATCTCAAATCTAACATACAAGCTCCAAAAACTCCAAGCTACAAAACTCAATAATTTTCCAACTTTTCCAATCTAATTTCCCAAGCTACCAAGCTAACTTTCTCCATGAGAGCTCCTCTCTTTTTATAAGTTGAAGAGGATAGGGTGAGGAGGTTAGGATGATCCCACTAAATCATAAAAGCGAGTAAGATCCAAACCGATCGGAGGCCACCTCAACATAGAAGATTCTCCTTCTAGAAGCATCGAGAAGATGCTCGTTTTTCCCACGTACAAAAGTTGTCGCACCTCTAGAACTTAGCAGAGTGCGACAACATCGCAGTCCAGGTTTAGTACAGCATGTGACGATCCGGGATCATCGCACCTCTATAACTGGACAGGGTGTGACAATCCTCCTTATTTGGGTTTTTACAAAGGAAAATATGATTTCATCTCTCAGGCAAAGTTCTTCTCCCTCCTTTCCTCGAGAATTCAGGCCACTAATCCTTCTGAATACAACAGATAGGTTTACATCATTAACGGTCATAGGGATGACCAAAATAATGTGTAACACTTACAAATCCATCTACAATAGGGTTAATGTAGTCTTCCTTCTTCCTTGTATTCGGAGTGTAGAGGTGATCCAAGGAATCTTCTTCCATATTTTCCTCTATCGGGTTTGTTTATCAAGGACCTTGATAAGGGTCTAAAGGCTAGGTTACCTTCATATCATCTGCTTCAAAGGTCATGATTTCCTTCTTGAGATTTATAAAAGTGTAATTTTCATATGCCCAATCGATACCCAAAAACGTTGGATATGGATCCTTCTCTCCCATTATTTCTATGACCTTGAAGTTTGTTAATGTTTTAACACCTACTAAGTCCACTTGTACGTTTTGTAGCCTCCCGGCAAGATAGATACAGTATTGATTGGCCATGTGCAATTGAATAGGTGAATAAACAATATTGGGCTTACCCACGACTTCCTAGGTTTTCTTTAGTAGCATGTTGACGTCAGATCCCAAATCTAGCATAACATTGCTAATTTTGTAGTCGTCAATATGGGAATTTAGTCTAAATTATCTTCCAGATCTCTACATCCTCCTCTGTTTTAACACATAGGATGTACCTGAGTCAATATTTTCTCTCATTTTTCAAATTTTTGTTAGTATAGTCTCAGAAGGTCTCTTTTGGTCCTTGTCAGTCATGTGTTATGTCTTTCTTATAAGTCATTGGTTTAAAACTTGTGAGTTGATCAGAGTACAGTTACAAAGTCTTGATGTCATGATGGTGCTTGTCATCATTTGTAAATAGAGAAGGTATTGTTCATATCTGCATAGTTGGGAGGTCACCATCAAGTATTTTTTCAAGAAAGGGTGTATAAAAGATTTTAAATATCCACTTAACCGTTTAAGTGTCATGTCACCTGCCAAATCTCATTCGATGTAGACTCTCTTAGAAGTTCGTAGAAATTCAAAATACCTCATGTACTAAATCGTACATAATTACGATTGTATTAATGTATCACTTGGTGGATTCTTGTTTTTAGCTCCTTATCATCATCAAAAAGGTTGAGCTCAAAAGAAAGGTTCAACCATTTCATGTTATTTTCATTTACAAAGATTTTGTTGCAAATTGTTCATCGTTGCAAATTGTTCGTGTTGCAAATTGTCTACTACTGAAATAGTTCACACTGTGAAATTTCCAGTAGCATCTAGTGGTGGGTTATACACTTAAAGGACTGATGGTTTGACTTTCTGCAGCAAGGGGGAAACATCATATGCCATCTCATTTGATGAGGACATCATTTGTTGCAGACTACACATTTCTACAAACTGAGCATTTGTTGCAAATACCCTATTTACACAGTGATTTGAAACCAAGGCATATCTCACTTTCTCTCAGGATATAGGTACCATTATTCCACTCAAAAATCTTAGCTCATACCTTATCTCTGAAACTGCAAATTATTTTGATGAAAACCCTAGTCAAAAATTACTTTCTACAAACTGAATTAGCGCTGTGAACTCTCTGTTTTGCACAGTTGTATTGAACTCTTACTATTTGAGACTTCATTCAGCCTTGAGTTTTCATCATTTCATCCAACTTCTAGCTCTAGTTTCATATCAATCTCTGCAATATTGTTCTAGCATAAACTTTATTTGTAGCAAATCCTAATCATTGCAAACCATTAGCAACAAACCCTAATTTCAAAAGGTTACATAATGCATTTTGTTGCCAGCTGAATAGTTTATGAATGGTCAGAGGCTTCTCCAATTTTCTTCAGGTTTGTTTACACACAGGTTCATATCAGCAGACCAAATCCTGATTTTGCAGCCATGGGATACTTAGGGTTTGTGTCTTGGTTATGTCAAGGCAGCACTTTTGAGCATGGATTATGTGTTTTGTGTTTCATCGGGATTAAGTACATGGTAAAAAAAACCACTAGATACCTCTCACACAGCAAAAAGAGATCAAATAATTGAAGACATGATTGTACAGAACTTTTGCAGCGAATCCACACAGCAAAAGTGTTGAATCAGTAGTTTAGTTGTGAAACTACGCTACGAAAGTGTATTTTCACCATAACTTTTAAACTGTCCACTTGTTTTCCATGAAATATTTACAGGAGATGCATGGAGATATGATGAATAAACTCACTTAATTTCAGGTCAAAATACTTCACAGTTTTTTAGAAACGAGCCACCGTCATATACATCCATTTTTGACCTAGATTTTACCCAATTCTCTCCAGTAGAAGCATCATGATGATATTAAGTTGCTGACCAAAAATAAGACTAACCCAGTTCGTCATTTGGGAGAAAAGGAAAAAACATCATCTATAGGAAAGTTCGCAGCACATCCTGCAGATGTGTTGCGAACTCTAATAGTTTGATAGACCCGAGTTGTGGGAGAGATGTCAGCTATCAGAAGAGTTTCAAATGGTTTCCTAGGAGGCAGTTAGACATCAAGGGACACTTGTACCTGATATCTAGTACCACTAGATATCCAAACATGAGCTGGTTGTAGTTGCATTTATCATCACCAACAACTTCCTGGAATCTAGAAGTTTGTTAATTTTCTATTTGTTTGTCTATTGCCACACCTCTCCAAGTCACAGAATCCTATGCTAGAGCTAGGTAATGAATCATGTAGGGATTCTTGATGTAATTTGTTATTTAATGGGTGATATGACTTCAAAAGAAAGGTTGGAATGGTTTGATGAAGGCTCCATATTTTGGTTGGAGACTGTAAAATCTTTCAAGATGATGTATGTATAGATTTAAGACTCTTGAATGGTTAATTATCATCTTTTCTTCTACTATTACATGCTATCCTTCTCTCTTGTTTTGATGTTGTCTACTGGTAAATGATTTATCTTTAGTGCTTGTTTCTATGGAATTACAGTGATTGATTTACTCTCTTTTGTTGATGCAAGTGTTTTCAAAACATATCATCTTGTTAACCTGGAGCTTCCTTGTTACTGATATTTCCTCTATATGTGTGCCAAAGCGCTTGAAGTAGTTTGGTTCATATATTCACATTTTCTTCTTCAATCTTCCATCTTTTCACTGTTATCTTATAAACTGATCAGATATTGTTCAAGCCTTGTTGATCAGAGATTGTTCAAGCCTTGGTTTCTGAAGTATGTTTTATGGAGCTTTTGTGTTGATAATTTGAACTAATTTTGTCATCCATTTGCTACACCTAAAACTAAAAATCTTATCTTTTACAAACTATAAAATCTTATGGGTATTAGGCTCGCACCTATAGCAGTCTAGGTGAGACTTATAGTGCTCACACTATGTATTCTACATGTATGTCTTTCTAGAATATTAACAATAATCGACTCCTTTGGGCTCCCTTCAGCCTCCAAAGTCCCCTTTAGCGTGTTCTGCAACTTCTTGGTGAGTTTTTCGTCATCCAAAATTTCAGAAAATAATCAGAGCTACTAGTCAATAATCTTATGGGATCTCGCCGAAGGATCCCTCTGTGCAACCAAGTTGTCTGCATGGTTGGGTTGCAGCTCAAGGCCTAGTGCTACGATTTTCGGTGTTGTAGGATTAGAAATCTATCGGAACATTTCCACAGCATCCTTAAAAATTGTTTTGCACAATGGGATCATATTTAACATCTTCCAGTATTTCCTTACAGATCTTACTTTGAGTCGAGTTACAAACATCGGTACTAGTCCTTGTTCCTTCTCTAGTAATAATATTAATATTGGGTGCATTTTCTTCAATGATAGGCCAGGGCTCAGAATTAATCAAATTGGTGCCTCATTGTCTTTTGTGATCTTCCCACTTCGCAATCAACTCAGGGAAATTCTCGGTGGCATGGGTGTTGTTTCTAGAGTAGGAACACCATGGTCTTCTTGGAAGAGGATAGTCTCTAGCAAGATGTCCTTGTTCATCACAATTGTAATAGCGAGATAGTCATCTCCCGCCATTTTTCCCACCTATAAAACCTCCTACACCTTTATTTTCTCCTCCAAACTCTTACGGAGCTTCATAGACCCTAAATGCATATCGATCTAGTCTGTCTGCATGAGCATCCAAAGCATGACATTGCTTGGTGGTGTGAGTGGGTGACCCCCAGAATTCACAGTAAAATGTATTCGGAACAGGTGAATTCTTTTGTAAGATTGGACAATGTCGAGGGGGATGACCATGGCTTCTTTCACGACCCCTCCCAATGGTCCCACTGGAGGGGGCACCATCGGGTGTTGAGAGGGTCTTGTGCCCCTCAGTATAGGACATTATGTCATTGTATGACCCTTAGTGTAGAAGTTGTACATCATACATGCAGTGGACCTTCTCTAGGGTGGGTCAACTCTTGAATTTTGTTGGTTAATGCTGAAATATTCCCTTGCAGTTGCGCAATATGAGTGTCTTCAATTGGTTTCATAACCCTTAAACTTCCTAGGTAGACATCCATTGCTTCAATTTTCATCACCTGTTCTAAGGCTTCCCCCAATGTAGTTATTTTTTGTTGGGTTAATGGTATTCGGGTACATGATAACAGTCCCTGTATATCCCATTCTCCCTGGTGGTCTTCATGGATGGGTTTTTCCAATTTCCCTATCGCACCTTTAAATCTTTGATTATACTCCTTGGAAGACTCACCATCTCTCTGTTTGATCTCCCACAACTCAGAGAGGGTTTGTTGTTTTGACTAGGGAAAATAGAATTGTGTTATGAACCGTTGTTTGACTTGAGCAAGAGTGAACACATGTCCTTGAGGATTACCTAGTTCGGTGGATTTCATATACCATTTCAAAGTATGACCTCTCAAGGTGGTATGAAACTCGACTATTTTATTAGCATCCAAAGTTCCATGAGACCACCAGATGGCCTCACAAAGGAACCAATGTTGTTCAACATCCTCATCCCCTTTACCCCAAAATTTTGGGTATCGAGTGAGGGATCTTTCATGTTGATTTTCCATCAGAGGAATTGGGGATCCTATCAAAATAAATCTTGAAGGTCTTGGTTGTGAAATAACTAGAGTACTTGCCACATTGCTATTAATACTACTGATTAAACTCCCTGAACTAGACGGGTTAGACACAACAAAAACTATAAAAATATGAATTGGAGAGATTACCAAATTTGTAGATGGTGTTGGGGGAGTAAGCAACTCGGAGCTAGGTCCTTCGCCAACAGAACGGAGTTCTTTAATCTGGGGGGTCGTGTGATCTTGCAAAATTCCTTCTACGTCATAGTGTAGTCATGTAAATTCTTGCGTTATGAACATTGATTCTCTCGTAACTTCTTCTGAGGTCTCAGTTGAGCCACTTGATCCATATGCGGCAACTATTCTCCCTCCTTCATCTGTTTCACCTAAGGTTCTCGTCTCTTGTCTGCTTCCTTCAAAACCCTCACTACTTTTGCCAAATATTTCCTTCAACCATCTATTGTCCAGCCTTCCATGTCTCTGTAACTCTCACAACCTTTCTAATTCCTTCTTTCGACTACCATCACAGTCCATCTCCTTCTGCAATGGATCAAATCTCTTCATAACCCTTCTCATCTAATTCCACCACCACTTTTCGGTTGTCGAGCCCCTCCTCAAAGCTCATTCATTTCTTGCAGTTTTCTCTCTTTGGCCCCCCATCACTCGAAACTCATTCTTTATTGGCTCATCACCCTGATCGAACCACCCCCCCCAGGTGTAGGGGTTTATGCTACCATCTCCACTGAAAAATGTAACATTCCCTATTCCAAAAGAAAAAATTTAATCCAAAGAGGGATTTCCCATAAAAGTATTCCTCAAACTCCTTCTTTGAATACGACTTCTTCTTTTGAAAAAGATTGGTGGTTCTCAACGACAAATTCAATGATATATCCTTCCAAAGTGGTCTGTACCCAGAAATCCACATCTCTAGAAATTGGATGATCTATATGGTGAAGGGTTCTAAAAACTTAGTAGTCCAACCATAGGTTCTCTTAACTCGATCTTGGAATTCTTTTGTTTCTTGTAACTGGTCAAGCCACTGAAATACCTCTTCTAGGAATCGAATCCAGAAGATCTTGTACTGGTCACTTGTTGGTTTTGAGGAAAAATAAATTATCTTCACAACCCTCACGCTTTTTTGTCATAGCTCAACTTCTTTTAGAATAAATTTGTCACTCTGTCTTTCCCACCAATTCTCAATGTCAAACTTAAATATATGATGAGTCATTGACGCAGCACCCCCTACCTCGGCAGGTTCTGCACGACCTCCCGATCTTAGGATCATTCTTTATCTCCCCGAGAGTTTGATTGAATCTTCGATTTCCCCACCGGAAATCACTCACACTCGCAAGTGCGTATCCATAGGTCCTTATGAGTCACATCTATGTGAATAAACACAAGGCGCTAACTCTCACCCAAGTGACCAACAACTATGACCACGACCTTTACTTGAAAAGGTGTTTCGGACTTCGTGACCTCACAAATCCTTATGTGAGTCCCCCTGACTCTTCAATCTCTGAAAACTGAAAGGGTTAACGGATCTTGACTCCTCCCTTGACTTTTCTCTGATGTGACCTCTGACTAAAACCTAGGGCCCATATTTTCGGCACTTCGGGAATTCACGTATCGGCGATTTGAAATGCAACGACTCCTTTCGTAGACTTCCAAAACTACGATAACCACTCACCACAAATCAACAGCTCTAGGCTCTCCTATGATCTGACAATCCTATTTCTTTCGAGACTTCTTGAATTGGGAATTCGCGACTCTTGACTCCGAGTCACAGCTTCCTCCACTTCTGAATTTCGAAATAGTGAAATTCAAGGATGAGATCAACGACTCCTATTGATCCTAATCCAACGGCCTCTATTCCTCCTGAGCTTATAAGTGATAAAAAACACTCAGCCTTAATCTCTCCACTGGTCTATGAGATCCAACGGTCCATGACAAATCGACACTTCTCCTTGAATCGACTCCACCGTCCAATCAGTCCTCTGAAATATTTCTTCAACCAAGCACCTTGGCGTAAATATTTCTAATATTTTTTGTCTGTTGGGCGACTTCAACACTTGATTTCCCTTGAACCCTTCAAGGTTATTCCCCTCCTGAGATTTCTCTTGCAAACTCAAGGATTCAATGGGTTCCTGCACCCACTCCTTGCGGCATTCGCAAATAACCTCTGGTTATTTGATCCTTCGACTCTGTGCACTCTGTGCGACAGCAGTCCTTAAATCTTCCTCTTGGTTTGGTAAAATCCAAGATCTCACCTAGCCTGTGCACACCTTGCACGGCTATGTGCTTCACCTGCACTTATGCTGGTAGGAAAATAACGGTATCTCTCCTGAGCTTTCTAAGATAAAACTCAGAACTTCATCGACGCACACCTTGTAGATGTTCACTGCACTCTTTGCGAGAATTATTATGAAGAGAAACAATTGAAACTCATTCTTCACTCCTCACAGATTTCATACATTCATCATGAAATCACAAAAATATACATAGCATTGAAATAAATGCATAATAGAAAATATAAGCAATTGTATACATACCATTCAACAGATGCAAACAGTAAGCATAATAACACCATGAATGTGAGTCAAAGTTTTCTTTTATATTAACTCAAATATCCATGTACATGGGTTCTTCTATGTGTTCTTACTCTCTACAGCTCTACATCTTACTCCACTGATACAATTAGGGATCACACCATGATACAAGCGAGGGTGTCTTTCTATCTGTTTTCCCTCCTACACTACAAGATATCAAATCAGAAATTAAGACCTATCTACTTTTCATTCAATACAATTAAATTCCTTCATATTCGACAGATGAGAGCAACGCTCAAGATCTTTTTACAATCTCCAAAACATAAATGTAGATATTCTTCCCTAGCTATTACATAAATGCTTTCCAAAATGTGTGTTGGTGCATTTCCAATTGTCTTCCACCTTTGCGCTTTCTTTGTTGGTGGCTTGCGATGCTCTTGTTGTTGATGTTTGGAAAACATCGGGAAGACATTCTCTAAAGATAATAATTAATAATATAATTATTATTGATTATTAACTATAGTATATAATAAGTAAATGATAATAATAAATAGTTATTGATTATTCAAGGGACGCATCCTTTCATGGATGGTCACCTTATGTTCCCTATATATAGAACACTCGTCATTGTAATAATATATCGATCATATCTCATATGAAGAAAAATAACATGGTATCATAGCAGGACTGGGCTTGACTCCCTAACCGGAATGCCCAGGAAAATGAGAGAGTTGTTGGTCAGACCTAGCCTATAGGATACAAGGTAGAAGAGCTTAGCATAATCATAACTGGACTGTAATTCCCACAATAATGAAGACCATCAATCTTTGCTTGATGGGAATAGTTGTAGCATTCATCGACGGTTGTGTCTCCTCTGCATTGGAGGAGGGCATATATTTGGTCAGGAATTTGGCCATAGACACAAGTATTGAACCTACCTTGGGATGTTTGTTCAACATCGACATGAAGACTATTCAACATTGTATTCACATTACTCACAAACTTATTGTCGTTTGTATACTTAGCAGTCAAGTTAGAGTAAGGAGTCGGACACCACTGAACTTCTAGGTTGCTGCAAATGTGTGTTTTAACAAAAAATATGATAAACACAACATGAATAGATACAGCGAGGAACGACCATGAATGCATTCCACAAAAACTGATCATATTCATCCCGGGTGAAGGTAGGAACGGGGTTCTCATGATACTTGTAGGGAGAGTTTGATGTATGTATTATACTGTGTGTTTCCTTGAGAAGCCTGCTTGAATTTGAAGTCTTCGTGATCTCTCTAGAAATATACATCGTATAATGCACACATGAATTCCATGGTACTGGTAAGAAATTCTATTCTTTGACCGGGTGCATGCCAGCACAAACGTAAAAGGAACGACGGTTGGCTTCCACTTCTAAATCACTCCCATGTTATATGTCACCAAAATATGTATCAAGTGGAAATCTCACTGTCAGATCAGGTTGTGTAAAATATGCTACCGGTGGTGAACGAGATCAACATTACGATTGCAACCCCCTTGTGATCTGAGTGGAGGTCACCATTGTTTAGGTGTTTCCATTAGTCAAAGAATGGTTGCTAGCCCATGTGACAACATGGCTGGAAGAATCACACCTTGGAGGATAACAATGACATCTACTGAAGAGTCCCATGAATACTGAAGATGTGGGAGGCATGTAAATTCATTTCGTACTCGAGATGGATATATGACATTGCTCAGATGAGGTGACCACGACATTGTTGTTGTCTTCCCAGAGCTACAAATTTGATACACATTTGATAGCCTTCAGGATCTAGTCGAAATTGGTCAGAATGGTCAAATGAAGGAACCAAGACATTGGTTTCACGAGGAAACCTTGATATGTGTTGTGAGACATTGGTTCCATAAGGGAACCTCGATATCTCTTAAACATGTGTTCCACGAGGGAACCACGAAATATATAATATGGACACAGTTCATAAGTGAAGCCTGAGGTTGGACACTTCAGGATATTTGTGTGTCCAGTATACATTCATGTACCCAAGGATAAAAAGGACCAAGCTAGACCCTTCAGGTAGAAAGGGTATTTTTGGCCTACATTGAATCTTCAAAGACATACCGGATCTACATCCCTGGTCCGATACAGATTGAGATGAGCAGAGATGTTACCTTTGAGGAGGAGGTAGCCTTCAGGAGACCTAGAGGATCCCACATGGATATTGATAGTGAGAAACAAGAAGAGATGGTTGTTTCTCCCCCTCCAGTTGATGTTCCCAAAGATATTGTAGTAGGTCAGAAGAGACCTAAATGGTCTCGTAAGAATATGAAGGAGGCAGAAAGACATGCAGCTCCTTGTGGTACCTTCCGAGAGAGAAAGAGACCTTAGAGATATTCATGCTATGCCGCAACTATGAGCCACATCATTCATTTTGAGCCTTCATGTTATGAGGAGAAAACTAGTCATCCAGTATGGAGAGATGTCATGATGGAGGAGTATCAATCCATCATTAAGAATGATGNCCGAAGTGTATTGAGCAACATGAGAAAATGTATCCTCATAATATATTACTAGAGGTTTGTCTCAGGTGGAGGGAATATATTATGAGGATACATTTTCTCATGTTGCTCAATACACTTCTATCCGGATGTTTATTTCCCATGCAACATCCATGGGTTAGAGAGTACATCAGATAGATGTAAAGACAACCTTTCTCATTGGAGAGATTAAGTAAGAAGTATACATCGAGCAGCCATATGGTTTTGTGATACATGAGAAGGAGTCTCATGTGTGCAGGTTGAAGATGGCCTTGTAGGGAATCAAGAAACCACCTCAAGCTTGGTATGCAAGGATCGATGGACACATGATGATTTTTGGGTTTCAAAAAAAGTGTTTTTGATCCCATCCTGTACTACAATATTGTTAATGGTGAGTCCCTGATTTTGGTCCTCTACATTGATGATTTATTTCTCACTGATGAAAAGATCCTTATTGTTGAATGCAAGTATGCATTCGCCTATAAGTTTGAGATGAAGGACCTTGGTATGATGCACTACTTCTCGGGACTAGCGGTGTGGTAGGGAACTGATGAGATCTTCTTGATTTAGGGGAAGTACACAGTTGAGATATTGAAGAAGTTTGAGATACTGAACTTCAAGCCCGTGGCTACACCAATGATGATGAATCTAAAGAAACTAAGTGTGTCTTCTTCCGATTTTGACAAAATTGATCTGACTCTATACATACAGCTGATTGGATAATTGATGTATTTGGTTAACACCAGACCAAATATTTTCTATGCAGTGAGTGCACTTAGCCAGTTTATAAGTCAGTTGAGATAGACACACTAGATTGTTGTGAAACATGTGTTGAGATACTTGCGAGGCACAGTTCAACATGGTTTGAGATATACTTCCAGTATTGATATAATATGGCAGGAATATATTGACTCTGATTGGGAAGGGAGCACAGTGGACAGAAAGAGCACCTTCAAGTGTTGCTTCACTTTGGGATCTTCCATGGTTCCTTGTGTAGCAAGAAACGAACTTTTGTGGCATTGAGCACAACAGAAGTAGAGTACATTGCATTAAGTATGACAGTCCTTGAAGCAGTGTGGCTTCACAAGCTCCTTGCATATCTATCCGAACATGTGCTCAATTCCACCGTTATTCATTATGGTAACCAAAGTTGTGTGAAGATCTCTGATAATACAGTGTTTCATGACAAATCAAATATCTCTCATATCATTGAGATCAAGTATCATTACATCTGAGACATGGTTCAAAGGAAGGAAGTATTGGCGTGGTACCTTCCTACAGATGAGCAGGTTGTTGATGTTCTTACCAAACCAAGATGAAGTTCAAGTACTTCCGTGACAGACTTTGCATGGCAGAGAATGCCTCCCTCGCTAAGAGGGAGTGTTGATGTTTTCATCTTCCTGAGACATTCTCCAATTCATACTCATGTGTGACTAAGTTGAGTTGATCTATGATGACACTTATCCGAGAAGGGATAAGTGGGGCACTTATTCGAGAAGGGATAAGTGTGGTTGGGATTATAACCCAACGTCCCATGTGGAGATCACATGAGGACATGTCAAGGGAGTTGACCCTTGACGACACACACTATGGGAGTTGACCCTAGTGTTTCTGGAGGGTGTAGCCTCTAGAAGTCCACATGGAGTGCCATGTGTGACAAAATTTCTCCAGATCGTACTCCTCTATGAATTGAGTTGAGTTGATCTGTGAGGACACTTNAGAAGGGATAAGTGAGGTTGGGCTTATAACCCAACGTCCCTTGTGGAGAGCACATGAGGACATGTCCCATGACGACCCTAGTGTTTCTAGAGGGTGTAGCCTCTAGAAGTCCACATGGAGTGCCATGTGTGACAAACTTTCTCCAGATCGTACTCCTCTGTGAATTGAATTGAGTTGATATGTGAGGACACTTATTCGAGAAGGAATAAGTACAATTGGGATTATAGCCCATCGTCCCATGTGGAAATAACATGAGGACATGTCAAGGGAGTTGACCCTTGATGTCTCACACTATGGGGAGTTGACCCTAAGTGTTCCTAGAGGGAGTAGCCTCTAGAAGTCCACATGGGAGTGCCATGTGTGAAAAATATTTTACTACTATGGTGGTTTTGTACCACTGGCTGAGACTGCGTGTCTTTGGACAGTAGTTGTGTACTACTATGGAAAGATACATCCCTAGCTAAGAGGGAATGTTGATGTTTCAGCATCGGGCAGAACTTCTCCTACATTGGGCTGCAGACCAAGGGAGATAGGATACATTTATCACAAAGATGCACTTGTGATAAATGGGCCCAGACGTAGTCCTTCCTTGATCATGACAAGGAATAATATGGACTCGAGGTGCTTGAAGTGATTTCCATGTGTCAGTTAGCATCAAGCTGACATTCACTCATAGGTGTGTGCCTATGGTGAAATATCTTGGTATAGTATTTTTCCTAGTCATAGAGATTTGACAAGGAATGATAAAGACTCAAGATGCTATATGTTATTATGTGTAGACCCAGAATGAGCCTGAATTAATTGGCTCAGAGGGAGAGTCATAGAAGGATTTTCTCCTCGGTTCAAGTGGGAGAGAGATGTCTCCCAATACTGAAAGACAACTGTCATGAGTCTAGGGTGAAGTTTGTATACTTCAAAGACAAGAGTGGCATGTTGCAGAATGTCTCCCTCGTTGAGAGGGAGTGTTGATGTTTGGACAACATCGGGAAGACATTCTCTAAAGATAATAATTAATAATATAATTATTATTGATTATTAATTATAGTATATAATAAGTAAATGATAATAATAAATAGTTATTGATTATTCAAGGGACGCATCCTTTCATGGATGGTCACCTTATTTTCCCTTTATATGGAACACTCATCATTGTAATAATATATCGATCATATCTCATATGAATAAAAACAACACCTGCATCATACTCCCTTGGCTAAAAAATTCATGAACTCTTGTTCATGAGCTCCTGCACCGTCTGTCCATGTATTTGGATATCTGCTTCACTTTCCCAACTGGAATCTTCAATCGGGTGTCCTTCCCACTTGACCAAATATTCATAGTATGCCTTTCTTCGAGTTTTCTTTCCAACTCTCTGGTCAATTATCTTTTCCATCTGCGACTTTTCAGCTACAGGCAATTGTTTAATCCATTGAACTTCCTTATGATTCTCCTCTGCTCATGTTTCATCAGCTTTGTAAGGATACATATCTACTATGTTGAATATGGGCGATATTCCGACCCCATCTGGTAATCCAATCTCATAAGCATTTGCCTCAAATTTTCTTATGATTTTACACGGTCCAATTTTCTTCATCTTCAGCTTGTTGTATGTTCCCCTTGGGAACCTTTGTTTTCTAAGATGCGCCAGAACCAAATCACCTACTTTAAACTGAAGTTATCTTCTGTGTTGATCTGTTATGCACTTGTATTTCTGATTTGAATTCTGCAATTGTCCATTGATTTTACGATGGAGCTCCTACATTCCTACTGCAAAATCCTCTGCACTAGCACTTCTAAATTCATTTTGCTCCAAGTCTCTCGACTTGGATACTCCTCTCGATTGCATTCTGTACACTATCTGGAATGGGCTTCGTCATGTGCTCATGTTCGGTGAATCATTATATGCAAATTCCGCTTGTGGCAGAATCTGATCCCACTGACTGTGATGTTTAGCCACCAAACTCCTTAATAAATCTCTCAAGCTTCGGTTTACTACCTCAGTCTGCCCATCCATATGAGGATGATATGCTGAGCTAAAAGATAAATTAGTCCCCAGATTCTTCCATAGGTTCCTCCAAAAATGACCAACAAATTTGGTATCCCTATCCGATACAATACTCTTGGGTAAGCCATGAAGTTTAACAACTTCCTTGAAAAACAGATATGCAATGTGAGTTGCATCACTGGTTTTCTGACATGGTATGAAATGTGCCATTTTAGAAAATCTATCGACTACCACAAATATTGAGTCACATCTTATTTGCATCCTTGGCAGTCCTAACACAAAATCCATACTTACTGCATCCCATGGCCTCTCTGGTACTGGCAATGGCTGATACAACCCTGTATTTTGTCTCCTTCCCTTCGCGTGTTGGCAAATTTTGCACCTTTTCACGAATTTATTGACATCTGTCCTGATTCCTGGCCAATAATATGATCCATTTAGTTGTGCAAAAGTCTTATCATAGCCAAAATGTCTAGCCAATCCTCCACTATGCTTTTCCTTCAGAAGATTTTCTCTCATAGAACTCTTCGGAATACACAACTGATTACCCTTGAACAGTAGTCCATCCTGAATCATATATTCATCCCATTGGATTCTATCTCTGAGAACTGGATTCTCACATGCTTCATAGGCTTCTTTGAAATCTGCATCATCCCTGTACATTTCTTTGAGTTTATCAAAACCTGAGGTCTTTACTCTGAACTCCTGCAGAATCAAACATTTCCTGCTCAAAGCATCATCAACCTTGTTAGCAGTTCCAAAATCATGCTTTATAACAAAAGTAAAATTATACATGTATTCAACCCATTTTGCATGCTTCTAGTTCAATTTCTCTTGTCAAGTTATGAATTGTAATGCATGGTTGTCGATATGCAAGACAAACTCTTTCGAAACGAAGTAATGCCTCCATTTTTTCAACGCCTGTATGACTGCATAAAACTCCTTGTCATACGTGGAATATTTCAAATTTGCATCATTCAGCTTCTCACTAAAGCATGCAATCGGTCTGTTGTCTTGGCTTAAGACCGCTCCAATTGCGAATCCATTAGCGTCACATCTCACTTGGAATGTCTTGTTGAAATCTGGCAAAACCAGAACTGGTTGTCCAGTTATCTTCTCCTTCAGCAGCTTGAAACTCTTCTATGCTTCCTCTATCCAATGAAAATATGTGTGTCTTTTCTTGACTGTGTCCATAATAGGTGCACATATTTCACTGAAATTTCTGATGAACTTTCTGTAAAAACTAGCCAATCCATGGAAGCTTCGAACTTCAAAGATACTCTTCGGTGATGGCCAATCCCTGATTGCGTTTACCTTCTCCAGATCCATCTTCAATTCATTCAAAGAGATTACAAAACCCAAATAGACAAGTTTTGTCTTCATGAATGATGATTTCTTCATATTTATCAACAATTTCTCTTGTTGCAATCTCCTCATCACAGCAGCTAAATGTTTTAAGTGCTCTGCTTCAGTTTTACTGAAAATTAGTATATCATCCAGATATACAATCACGAATTTTCCAATGAAATATTTCAGGACTTCATTCATGTAATATACCAGATATAAAATGTATGCAGAACAGAAATAAAATGCTAGTAATGGCAGAATAATAGCAATATAACCAGAATATTCACCACAATAACACTGAAATGATATAAGAATAACAACAGAAATAGCACTTTGAATCTGAAAGAAATATTCACAAGCCTCTTCGAGGGGGCAACCTCCAGTTGAGCAGAGCTCTATTACAATAATATCTAAGCTAGGGTTCTCATACCCTCGACTCCTATTTATACTAAAAAGAATCATCTAGAGGAAGATCCTTCTAGAAGCGAAATCTTCTATTAGGTCTTCTTACATCCGACTTATTCTATTTTATTGAAAGGCCTTATTAATATTGACCTTTATTACATCCGAATATATTGTTCTACCTATGTGCGGGTTAGGACCCTAACATGTCCACCCCCTTAAAAACAGCCTTGTCCTCAAGGCTTGAGATGAGGAAATTGTTGCAGAAAGGTAGTTGGTTCCCAAGTGGTGTCTGTTGGAGTTATATCTTTCCATTGGACTAGCACTTCCTTGATGGTTCTCTGACGTAGGCGACACTCATGCTGGTCCAAAACTGCTTCTGGCTGTAGCCAAATGGATCCTTCTTCAGCTAACTCTGGAAGGTTGGTTTGAATTTGGCACTTAGCTCCAATCACCTTCTTTAAGCATGAAACATGAAAATTAGGATGTAGCTTCGAATGGTTGGGTAAAGCTAACTGATAGGTGACTTGTCCCACATGCTTGAGCACGGTATAAGGACCATAAAATTTGGGCACTAGCTTCTGACAATGCTTGGCCTTGAGGGAAGTTTGCTTGTAAGGTTGCAGTCGAAGAAACACCTGATCCCCTTCTGCAAATTGACATTCAGAGCAACCTTTATTTGCTTGTTGCTTCATGCAATTCTGTGCCATGACCAAATTCTCTTTGAGGGTACGGAGAATAGCCTCTCGAGCTATAAGTGTNACCTTCAAGGCACCCGGTAAGTATGAGAGAACTGAAGGTGGCTTATGTCCATATGCTGCTTCGAAAGGATTCATGCATGTAGTTGTATGGTATGAAGTGTTGTACCACCATTCAGATAGGGGTAACCATTGAGCCCACTGATTTTTCTTTTTCGAGGAAAAACACCTCAAATATGTTTACAAACACTTGTTGACAACTTCCGTTTGGCCATCAGTCTGGGGATGATAAGTTGTGTTGAGATGCAATTCGGTGCCTTGTATCTTGAACAGTTCTTGCCAAAAATTGCTTGTGAAATTGGGGTCGCGATCAGAAACAATAGAGTGTGGCATGCCATGAAGCTTGAAGACCTGATCCATGAATATTTGAGCCACCGTAGATGCTGTAAACGGGTGTTGAAGGGAACAGAAATGAGCATACTTGGAAAGGTGATCAACAAACACCATGATGATGGATTTATTTCCTGATTTGGGTAAGCCGGTAATAAAATCCATAGAGATATCCTTCCAAATAGCAGGTGGAATCGGGAGCGGTTGTAGTGTGCCCAGCAATATGATTGTTTCTCCCTTGTTGCGTTGACACACATCACATTCAGCTACAAAATTATGAATGTCCCGTTTCATACTATCCCAGAAAAAGGAACGTTTGACCCTATCATAGGTTTTGGTGAACCCGGAGTGCCCTGCTGTGGGTGTAGCATGAAGCTCAGAAAGTACCATGGATTTAAGCTTTGATTGTTTACTTAAATAAAAACGGCCTTTGTATCGAAGTTCCTCCTGGAGCCAAGAGTACCCTAGGGAAGCTGGAGCATTGGACTGCAATTGGTGGATCAACTGCGAACTTTTGGGATCTTGTAGCCATTCCTGGTGAACGGATTGGAGCCAATCTGGTACAATGAATGAAAGAGAAAAAAGGGATCCTTCATCTTCATATTTTTGGGAAAGTTCATCCACAACCACATTGTCTTTTCCTTTCTTATAAATTATCTCATAATCATATCCAAAGAGTTTAGTCACCCATTTTTGTTGTTCTGGGGAGGAAATGCATTGTTCCAGAAAATACTTGAGGCTTTGATGGTCTGTCTTAATTTGGAAATGGTGCCCCAATAGATAAGGATGCCACAGATCCACGGCATGCAGAATAGCCAACATTTTCTTTTCATAGATGGATTTGCCCAAATTTCTTTCAGATAGTTGTTTGCTAGTAAAGGCCAAAGGTCAACCCTCTTGCATAAGGACAGCGCCAATTCCTTTCCCTGAAGCATCACATTTCAGCACAAAGGTCTTAGTGAAATCGGGAAGGGAGAGGACTAG
>JASDQU010501501.1:53205-65467 GCA_032191745.1 Picea mariana | reverse complement strand
TTCTCTCCTTACAATGAAAGGTGAAAATGTGAATGAAATAACTCCCAACTTATCCACTCTATTGAGAGATGGAAAGCCTATGAAATGATGTTGATTATGTCTATTGCCAAAGAATGAGTCTAAAGCAATCTCAACAACATAACAATGCAAAGAATTCCTTGAGAAAATGGTGGTCATTCATGGCTTTTTATAGCCAAGCATTGGGCTATTATGCAACCTCTTTTGAATGTGAAAAGAGGCTCTTTAGGGCACAATTAGGTCTTTGACCAGCCTCCCCACGCAGATTGAGCTCGGATTTGATGTCAAATCGACTTGGGAGCTGATCCATTAGTGGTTGGGAGGCCGACCAGCTTCATAAATGCGCCGTTTGGTAGGCGTGCGGGTTTTGCACCCCACAGCCGCGCATATGCGCTCAATATACGAAGATGTTGCGCGTGCTCGCTCGTTTTTAGTGGGTATGCTGCGCTTTTTAATTTTTTAGCCATTTTTGTATAGTTTTGGCCCTTTTGCTGTGCTGTGGATTTAATCCTTGTGCCATGAATGCCTGTTTTTCTGTGCTGATGATGCGGAGTTCTTGTCGCCCTGTGCGGACGACATTTCAGTGATAACAGTTGTGATGATAATATTTAATATGGAAACGTTGTCCAAGAAGGTATGGATGCCATATATCCACAACATAAAATATAGCCATCATCTCCTTTTCATAAGTTGATTTTCCCAAGTGCCTCTCACATAGTTGTTTGTTGGCAAAATCCAGTGGTCATCCCTCTTGCATAAGTATTTCTATGATGCCTTTATTGGAGGCATCACATTCCAAGACAAAAGGTGTTAGTGAAGTCTAATGAAGTGAGTACTGAAGTGAGTACTAGGGTTGTACATATTGATCCAGATTATTTTCGACACAAAATGAGAGTGCAGATATAATAAATAAATGCACAAAGATATAACAGATATCTAATAATATAACATAAATGTATCAGAGATGCAACCATAAACACAAACATACAATAATACAAAATTTCTATTAATGAAAGAAATGTACAGAGACTATAAAATACAGAGTGAAAGACTTGCTAGAATGGTGGCAACTTATCTATGAGAAGAGATGTGATGGCTACTCGCATTCACAAGAAGATGATTTTACAATGAGGCTCCAAAGGCCTATTTATCATAAAGAAAATCCAAAACCCTAACCCCAGAAGATGAAAAGCCAACATTTTTGTGGACCCCGTTTTGCGTTTTGGGTAGTTTGGTGTATCAACTTCCCGAGGGCGTAACTTTGGCATACGATCTTTGTTTGGGGTGCATGATAGCTATTTGGAAAGGTATCGTCGAGGATATTCATTTAGGGGGGTCAATCAGAGCCTTCAACTATCATTGAGAAGCTCTATACCAAACAAACCTTCATTTAGGCCCTCAAAATGCCCCCAGAAGTTAAAAACTGCTAAAAATAGTAAACTACCAAAATTGCCAGAAAACTGTTTTGAGCCAGTTGGAAAAGTTGGGTGGCCACCGATATCCACCTGGATCACATATAGAATTCTTCAAATCCCAAAAGGCCGATTTTTCGCGTCAAGCCAATTGAAATAATTTTTTTTAAGCAAGGTTGTGAGGGGAGATGCAATCTTACCATAGTTCCTTATGAACTTTCTATAATAACTAGTGAGACCAAGAAAACCTCCTATTTTTTTAAGATTTTTTTGGCACGACCAATCCTTCATACAATTTTCTTCAGATCCACATGTACACCATAATGACTAACAATATGGACCAAATATGCCATTTTGAGACACCAAAGGAACATTTGGACCTCTTGAGAAAGAGTTGATGATTAACAAGTAGTTGTAAGACATGATTCACGTGGGTGAAATGGGTGGGCCAAGTTTAATTGTAGATAAATATGTCATAAAAAAAGACAAGGAAAAAATGACGAAGAAAGGGTTGAAATATTTTTTTCATGAGACTCTAGAACCTGGAAGGTGCAATGTGCATTACAAATACTAAAGGGCATCACCAAGAGCTCATAATTTCCTTCAAGAGTGTGAAAATAAGTTTTAGGAATGCCCACCTCCTTCATGTGAAGTTGGTGATATCATGAGTGGAGATCAAGTTTGTTGAATAATTGAATTCCCTTGAGTTCATCCAAAATTCATCAATGACTGTAATGGGAAACTTATCCTTGATTGTTATTTTGTTGAGAGCTCGAAATTCAAGATACATGCGCCAAGTGCCTTGTTTCTCAAGGACCATGATGATCGATGATGAATAAGGGATGATAATAGGGTAGACGAAACCAACTGCTAGAAACTCATGAACTGTCTTTCTATTTCATTTTTTTGAGAAAATGGATGGCAATACACGTGTACATTGGGTGGGAGGCTACCTGGTATGAGTTGAGTAGAATGATCATGCTCACCTTAGGAGGGTGGTAGAACTTGGGGAGGTTCAAATATGGATTGGTGTTTTGGACAAGATTAATTTCATGATCCATAATGGATCATTATATTATTTTTCATCTATATTGGTACTTTATAGGTGGAAAAATTGGAGGAATTGGCTTGTAGGTCCCATTTTAGTGTTAGGTACCAATTTGGAAATTTGTGGTTTGGAAACTTCCAGAGCCACTTTGAGGCATCAAATGACACTTTTTAGGGTAAATGTTTTGAAATAATATCTCCCATCACCTCGAAAATATTCTACAAAATGATACTTTTCCAATGGCGCAAAAATCACCTCAATCAGAGCTCCTATGTAGAAGTTATGCCTCCTGCAAGTTGACTTACCTTGTTGACCACCATGGTACAGAGTGGATGTGATGTATGACCCCCATTACTCACACATGTGGGGATATACACATGTAATTTTAAGAATATTCTATAAGGTAAAAAACCTAACACCAATTGAGGGTTGAGGTATGAAAAAAACCTAACCCTAGATGACTATTAGGCTATGTTAAATACTAGGCTACTAGGAGGAGAAATGGGTTCCATTCTTTAGCATTGTACTTGTTCCATGGTTGAGTATATCATCTAGGAGAGGGATTTGTGAGCATAACATAGGAGGAAGAATATTTTGTAGCGGCCATTCAGACCACGATGTCACAAACAACTCCATAGTGAGTGCCTCTATCTTTGTACTTGCACTTCATAATTGAAGAAAAGAGAGCGGAGCATAAGCCTCACCTTATAGATAGGTTTTCTCCCATTTCAAGTTTCTCGACATACATATTGTGTTCATTTGTGTGGATGGTGTGTTTATTTTCTTGTTCTTTCATTTTCATAAATCTAAGCAATAAGCTAGTGACAATAAATATGGGATCTAAAGAAATAAACTCGCATAATAAAATATTTTAGCATAATACGAGACTTGTTGTGATGAACCATTCCAGTGGAATATCCATGGAAGTTTATAGATCATATCTTTATTAGAGAAGTTTTATTTGGGGTTTTGTGGGAAGTTGCAAAATATAAAAATTATCTTAAGAAGGAAGTTAGAGAACCCTAGCCATGGCAGATGAGTTTGTTCATAACAACCTTTAGGATGTAGCAACAAAGAGATTTGCAGGAAGGTTTTTGGCTCTAACTCAGAAGTTGGATTAGATGAGAAATCAAGAGATAGTGAAGACCCATAAAAGGAGTCGAAAAAAGAGCCGAAGAAATAACAACCAAGTTATAGTGTCATGACTCCTTCACAAGATCTATTTAAAATGAAAGTGAAAGTGGACATCAAACCCTATCAATGTGACATCAATCCTACTAAGTTGAATAATTGGTTGCAACATTCAAACATGTATTTTCGTGTCCATAATATAGATGAAGAGTAGAATATTTCATTCTCCTAATTGAAACTAAAGGGCCATGCACCAACCTGGTGGAAAATCCACATAGAGACACTTAGGCTAGAGGGTGATCAACCGGTAACTAAATGGGAGGGATTTAAAACCCTCATAAACTCCCAATTACCCTATTGGGTATATAGAAGACTAGTGGATCCATTGGCATCACTTTAGCCAAAGGCAGGGTAAAAGTGTGCAAGATTACACTATTAAGTCCAGGAAGATGGCGATCGTGTTGGGTATCTATCCCAAAAACCCAGATGTGCTCCTCAAGTATCTAGGGGGTCTACACAGTCCTTTTCAAAAACAAGTGATGCTCTTCAAACCAAGGAATTTTCATTAGGCTTGTGTGAAATTAAAATAATTGGAGAACATAAGCTATAAGAAAGGGAAACCAAGGGTTTCTAAACAAAAAGAACATCAAGAAGCTTCCAAGGAGGGGAAGAAGAAGTGGAAAGGGAACTACATTAAAATGACAGCTACTGCACATTAGTGCAAGGATCGAAATAACCACTTTAGCCACTACAATATTGATGGTCACACTGAAGATAAGTGTTGGAAACTACATGCATAGATAAATCTAAAGAACTGTAAGAAGGATGCCAAGACGAATAACCAGCTAGTCATGAATTCAAGAAACTTGGTAGAGGTCAAATTAGATGTGGATGAGAACATTGTCTGCACTTCAATGTAGAAGGAGGTAAATATTAGTATACTTCATCACAAGGAAGAGAAGGGGATGGTTAAACTCTTCCACATTAAGATCTAGGTAAAAAATACTAAGGTAGATTATCTATAAGATTTTAGTTCATAGGAAAACCTTATAGAATATGATTTGGTTAGAAATATTGGGTTGTAGGTTCATGATCATATGAGACCATATCTATTGGGATGGGTGAATAAGGATGCAAGCATAAAATTCACTAAACAATGTAAGATCAAGTTTTCTATAACCGCATATTTTATTGATGAAGTGGAGTTAGATGTAATACCCCTTGACGTGTGTGGTGTAGTGTTTGGAAGCACCTACATGTATATGAGGGATGCAATATTCATGCAGAGAGAAAAATAGTACAATTTGATTAAGGATGGAAAGTATTACATCATCAAAGCACACAAAGGTAAATTGAAGATCTCTATAGTAAGTGCCAACCAAGCCAAAAGGTTGATCAATTCTAGTAAGAAGTATGCATTTATTTTCTTAAAAGATACTCAACCAGGGGAGGAGTCAATGAGATTAAAATCATCCTTGGAGGGGTGTACCAAAGAGCATAAACAATATTTGGAGGATTTGTTGCAATTTTACAAAGGAGTGTCCCATGTGCCTAAAGCGCTACCACCTAAGACGAAAGTGGAGCAAAAGATATAGTTGTTTCCTGACTCCCTATTACCAAATATTAGGTTGTATAAACAATATTTTTTGGAAGTAGACAATGTGGAGAAGTAGCTACAACAACTGTTGGAGAAGGGAGTAATTTGACCAAGAACCTCACCTTGTGGGTCACCTATCATCATAGTATCCAATAAATATGGGACTTGGTGAATGTGTATCAAATACAAAGATTTGAACAAGATCACACACAATAATCAATATCCCTTACCAAGGATCGATGATTTGTTAGGTCAGTTACATAATGCCAACTACTTCACCAAGTTGGAAGACCACCTTCAAGACAAGGCAAGGTCTGTATGAATGGCTAGTCAAGCCTTTTGGTTTATGTAATGCACCAAATACATTTATGTGATTAATGAATGATGTATTGTGTCTCTATTTAGATTCATTTCTAATAATGTATTTGGATGAAATATTATTTTATATCTCTACCTGAGGAGAGTACATTTCACATCTCATGTAGGTGTTAGACACTCTAAAAAGAAATAAGTTGTTGTCTAACCTCAAGAAATGTGATTTTTCTTCGTATTCATTGGTGTATTTGTGGCACATGATTAGTGTAGGGCCACTCAATTTAGATCCCGCGAAGATAGAGGCCATCATCAAGTGGCTAGTTCCTACTAATGAAACTGAAGTTGGGAGCTTTGTTGGGGTAGCGCAGTACATATGAAAGTTCCTAGCATCATTTTTAGTAGAATCACCACTCCATTCCATAATAGCCAGTGGTAAGAGTTTCTAGTGGGGAAAGAATCAACATAAAGATTTTGATGAGAAGAAATGAAAGATAAGTCAAGTACCAATCCTTTCATTTCTTGACTTGTAGAATCCCTTTGAATTGGATATGCTATTGGGACCTCTGTTTTTGAAGAATGCCCAGTTTTGTGGAAGCTGTAAAGGTTTCTAGAACAATATAACATATCAATGAGAGATCTAAGTGGCGGAAAGCTAATCGCGAGTGTGCCAACAAGGAAAATAGTTATGCACCAGTTGGAAGAGCAGTAGAAAAAGCTAGAACTTTGAGCACATGCAAAAAGGAAGCAGAATCAAGAAAGAATAACAATGAAATCAAGAAGCGGCCAATAAAGCGATACAAATTGGGAATTATATAATGGGAAAGGGTTGCTTAGTTGGTAGTTAGTCGCAAAATGATTATGTGTTTTTGGGATGCTGTTGGATTTTGTTGGGTCTTGTTGTCTAGTTGTGAATTGATGAGTAAAGTCAGATACATTGTGCTATTACCGAAATATGTTAGGTTGCTGTTGTTAAAATCCTTGTAGCTCTTCTATTTTTTCATCAAACTATCGCAATTACTGTCCTTGAGTCGGACGCAATAAAATATTGTAAGGGATTTTGCGGAATCAATTGTGCTTGCACATAAGTCTAAGAGTCCATCGCCTGTATTTGATTTCCGATTCTGTTGTATAAGGCATGCTATGGAAGAAGTACTCTATGTATGATGGGTCGTGATTTGATAATACATGATGGATTATTCAAACACCAATTTTTTTTATTACATGTATGAATACTTGATCTCTTTGATGTGTAATATTTCATGCTCTATGTAATTGGTAGTTGTGATACTATTTACAATCTTCTATGATGTATGCATTTATATTTATGTTGCACAACATGAATTATTGAATGAACATACATGTTTAAACTACTAATGATGTAATATTTTCGCGTTCAAGTATGCATATGTATTGTATTGTGTTACATCTGGTAAGGCATCCTCCCTGCCTCACTTTATCACACACAAGTCTTGGCTGCGCTTCGGGTGAGACCTCCTTCCCTTGCAGAAGGTTGAATATGCCAGTGCTGCTAGACTATAGCGGTATCTTTGTTGGTAACCTCTGAGAACCCCGGTCTCCAATTTTTCACCAAAAAATAGTTCTGATGCTGGGACCTGAAGCTTTCAAGTGACTTTTTAGAGGATGACTGATGCAGGAGCATCGCAAGATGCCAACAAAGCAAGAGCAAAGGCGGAAGACAACTGGAAACACACCAACACACGTTTTGAAAGGCATTTATGTAATATCTAGGGGAGCGTATCTACATTTATGTTTTGGAGATTGTAAACATATCTTGAGCGTTTCTCTCATCTTTCGAATATGAAGGCATTTAATTGTATTGAATGAAAAGTAGATAGGTCTTAATTTCTGATTTGATAGCTTGTAGTGTAGGAGGGAAAACGGATAGAAAGACACCCTCGCTTGTATCATGGTGTGATCCCCAATTGTATCAGTGGAGTAAGCTGTAGATATGTAGAGAGTAAGAACACAGAGAAGAACCCATGTATAGGGATATTTGAGTTAATATAAAAAAAACTTCGACTCACGTTCATGGTGTTATTATGCTTACTGTTTGCATGTGTAGAATGGTATGTATACAATTGCTTATATTTTCTGTTATGCATTTATTTCAATGCTATGTATATGCTTGCGATTTCATGATGAATGTATGAAATATATGAGGAGAGAAGAATGAGTTTCAATTGTTTCTCTTCCTGAGAATTCCTGCAAAGAGTGCAGTGAACGTCCACAAGGTGTGTGTCACGAAGTTCTGAGTTTTATCTTAGAAATATCAGGAGAGATACCATTGTTTTCCTACCAGCAGAAGTGTAGGTGAAGCACAGAGCTGTGCAAGGTGTGCACAGGCTGGGTGAGATCTTGGATTTTACCAAACCAAGAGGAAGATTGAAGGACTGTTGTCGCATAGAGTGCATAGATTCGAAGGATCAAATAACCAAAGGTTATTTGCGAATTCCGCAAGGAGTGCGTGCAGGAACCCATTGAATAATTGAGATTGCAAGAGAAAGCTCAGGAGGGGAAGAAAATTGAAGGGTTCAAGGGAAAGCAAGTGTTGAAGTCTCCCAACAGACATAAAATCTCAGAAAGATTTACGCCAGGGTGCTTGGTAGAAGAAATCTTTCAGAAGACTGATTGGACGGTGGAGTCGCTTCAAGGAGAAGTGTCGATTTTCCATGGACCATTATATCTCACAAACCAACGGAGATATTAAGGCTGAGTGTTTTTTATCACTCATAAGATCAGGAGGAATAGAGGCTGTTGGATTAGGATCAAAATGAGTTGTTGATATCATCCTTGAATTTGACTATTTTAGAATTCAAAAGTGGAGGAAGCTGTGAATCGGAGTCGAGAGTGACGAATTCCCGATTCACAAAGTCCCGAAAGAACTAGGACCGTCAGATCATAGGAGAGCCCAGAGCCATTGATTTGTGGTGAGGGGTTATCACAGTTTCAGAAGTCTGCAAAAGGAGTCATTGCATTTCAAATCGCCGATACGTGAATTCCCGAAGTGCCGAAAAGATGGGCCCCAGGTTTTAGTCAGAGGTCACATTGGAGAAAAGTCAAGGGAGGAGTCAAGATCCGTTAGCCCTTTTAGTTTTTAGAGATTGAANTTGTGAGGTTGTGAAGTCTGAAACACCTTTTCAAGTAAAGGTCATGGTCATAGTTTTTGGTCACTTGGGTGAGAGTTAACGCCTTGTGTTTATTCGCACAGATGTGACTCATAAGGACCTGTGGATACACACTTTCGAGTGTGAGTGATTTCCTGTGGGGAAATATAAGTGTCAATCAAACTCTCGAGGATATAAAGAATGATCCTAAGACCAGGAGGTCGCGAAGAACCTGCCAAGGTAGGGGGTCTTGCGTCAGAGTGGTATCAGAGCCTAGCCCACTTTTTTCTTTTGTTTTTTGCGGGGAACAGATTGAAACAATACCGCCAAGAAGGAGAGAGAGAACAATGCCTGATCCAACTGTGGAAAGGGAAATGAGAGAACTCCATGCTCGATTAAATGCTATGGAAATAACACAGAGACAAACAATTGACGCTGGAGATGTCAGTGAAGTTGAAAGAAAAAATGAGGCTGGAGCTAAAGAAGAAGTCGCAGTCGAAGACGCTGCAGAAGAACGTCTATTCAGAGATGTTGCAAAAATCGAATCCATAGCAAAGATGGACGTTCTGATGTATGAAGGAAACTTAGATGTTGAAGAGCTGCTAGATTGGTTTAGGGATCTGGATAAATTCTTCAACTATGAGGATGTCGAGGAAGATAAGAAAGTTAAACATGCCGTTACCAGACTTAAAGGGCGTGAAACACTGTGGTGGGATGAACTGCAGGCTGACATGTGTTGCAAAGGCAAACAAAGAATTAAAAAATTGGATAGAATGGTTGAAAAAATGAAAGACAAGTTTATACCCAGAGACTACCAGATCAATCTATTTCGAAGAATGAAAAACTTGAGACAGAAAGGAATGACAATGAAAGAATACACTGAGGAATTTTACGGGCTCAACATCAGAGAAGGTCATCGAGAAAATGATGATGAAAAGGTTTCCATATACATGAATGGTCTGAGATATGACATTCAGGATGAGATGAGCATGATGACTATCAGGACTGTCGAAGATTCTTATCAAATGGCCCTAAAGGCTGAAGAGAAATTAGCCTGAAAGCAAGGTCAAAGAGGCTGAGGTTGAAGTCAGAGAAGAGGCAAAGCAATTGCCCGAGACAGGACTTAGGAGATGAAGGAAGAAGAAAATAAACCTCATACTCACCCTGAAAGAGGGGGAAGTTCACAGGGAGGAAAATATGACGATAGAAATACTTTTCCCTGAGCAAGAGGAAGAGGAAGAGGCAGAGGCAGAGGAGGTGAGATAAAATGTTTTGTCTGTGGAAAGATCAGACATAAATCCTTCGAATGTCTAGATAGAAAAAATATGAAGGCGAAGCTCACATTTCAGAATCCCAGAAGAGAAATGTTGAGGCAGAAGATGCAGAAGGCAGAAGATCCTTGATGATGCAGAAAGTTCTCTTGAAGCTGGAGAAGGAGCCAGAGAACCCAACCCAAAGAAACAATCTATTTCGGACTACTTGCAAAACCAAAGATAGGGTATGCAAAGTCATAGTGGACAACGGTAGCACAGACAATCTTGTGTCTACAGAGATGGTAGAAAAGCTGGAGCTGGAGACTGTTGCGCATCCCAACCCATACAAAGTTTCGTGGCTACAAAAAAGACATCAGGTAAATGTCACTAAACAATGTTTAGTTGAATTCAAAATAGGAGGATATAAAGATGAGATTTTGTGTGATGTCATTCCAATGGATGTCTGTCATCTATTGCTGGGTAGACCATGGCAATATGACAAAAATGTGGTGCACGATGGGAGGAAGAACACATACACTATGGAAAAAAATGGTAGGACGCACATGTTGCTGCCGATTAAGGATAAAGAAGTGAAACTTGAGATGAACAATACAATACTTCTCATGAGTGGGAAGGAACTTCTTAAGGTAGTTAAGAAGAAAGAAGACACACAATTCATTGTGGTTAGGAAACCCATAATTGTTTTGAACAACACTAGAATAGATGATTTGCCGAAAGAAATATAGGGTTTGCTGGAAGAGTTCGCTGACATAGTAGTGGAAAAAATACCCTGTTCGTTGCCACCTATCAGGAGTATAAGCCATCATATTGATCTTAAACATGGAGCCAACTTTCCAAACAAAGCAACTTACAGGTTGACGCCACAAGAGAATGAGGAAGTTAAGAGACAGGTCCATGAATTAATGGACAAAAGATTAATTCGGGAGAGCTTGAGTCCGTGCGTTGTTCTGACAGTGCTCAGCCCAAAGAAAGATGGAGGCTGGAGGATGTGTACAAACTCAAGGGAAATTAATAAGATTACCATTAGATACAGGTTTCCATTGCCAAGGATGGATGATTTGATGGATTTCTTGAACGAAGCCAAATATTTTTCGAAGATTTATTTGAAAAGTGGCTATCACCAAATCAGGATGAGGGAGGGTGATGAATGGAAAACGACATTCAAAACAAACGAAGGTTTGTACGAATGGCTTGTCATGCCATTTGGCTTGACGAATGCACCGAGCACCTTTATGAGGTTGATGAATTGTTAGGGTCCTAATCCACACATAGGTAGAACAATATTTCGGATGTAATAAAGGTCAATATTAATAAGGCCTTTCAATAAAATAAAATAAGTTGGATGTAAGAAGACCTAATAGAAGATTTCGCTTCTAGAAGGATCTTCCTCTAGATGATTCTTTTTAGTATAAATAGGAGTCGAGGGTATGAGAACCCTAGCTTGGATATTATTGTAATAGAGCTCTACTCAACTGGAGGTTGCCCCCTCGAAGAGGCCCGTGAATATTTCTTTCAGATTCAAAGTGCTATTTCTATTGTTATTCTTATATCATTTCAGTGTTATTATGGTGAATATTCTGGTTATATTGCTGTTATTCTACCATTACTAGCGTTTTATTTCTGTTCTGCATACATTTTATATCTGGTATATTACAAGTGGTATCAGAGCACTTTCCTCGGCAGAAAGTATGGGTTAATTTTTTTTTCCAGGGTAGAGACGTATTCTGACGTCTTTAAGCCACAGAGATCTGTTGTTACGAGCATAAACCCGCAGTTGAGGGATTCATACACGTAGGAAATACAAGTGGTACTTAAGCGCACATCTGTTGGCCACCCTTGTAACCCATTTTGGTACCCCTTCGAGTGGTAGCTCATCAGACAACACCTGTGTATGGATCGACCTAGATTACCTGAAGCCCTCTTTAGATAAACCGATCGACCACCTGACTGCTATAGTGTCACCGAGAACAACACTCAGGAAGATACTCTCTAGTACCTAGGTAGTCAGGTAGTACGACTAAGGGTACAGTCTATCCTCCTTAGTTAGTGCCTTGATATATTGGGCCAAGTATTACTGTTGGACCTCACACGTATATCATAGAGCTATAACACAGGGCAAACCCTTGTCTGTAGAACCCTTGAATACGTAACCCTTGTGGACAGAAACAAACAAATTAAAACAAACAAGATCTATGGCCGCGCAACTGTGTTTGGGTTGCTAAGAAAATACACATTTCTTTCTAGTTAAGCATTTGGGAATTTCCTCTCTGCAGTATTCTTCAGATTGGAGTATAACTCGAAAAAAAAAATTCTGGAATTTTTTTCACCATTATTTGAGACCT